>JARHVA010000397.1:5212500-5330000 GCA_037957365.1 Torreya grandis | reverse complement strand
GATCTTAAGTGTGTTCTAACCTATACACCATGCTAGTACAATAAAGGATATCTACATGAGTAACACATTATAACTACTTATAGGTGTAGGTTAATATTTAGTTGACATGTGAACCCAACTTATCATGTTGAGCATAGGTGTGTATGGGAAGCATGTACATGTGATCTTGTTTTAGATAACTCAATCACTACATAATTACATCACTATTTTTACAATCCCTTTGAGTTTAACACCTACTAAAGGGGTGAACTAGAAATTCAACACTTTTGACAACCTTTATGGGTCACTTGCCTGCTAAGAGAGAACTCAATAGCCTTAAATCAATCTATTGGGCATGGAGTCATTTGGAATTCCTTGATATTTATTCCCTTGACTATGATTAGGTGAAAAAACCCCACCTAACCTTAGAAGTAACTAAGATACCTTCCACGAGGATGAACATGGAAAAATTGTATTAAATAACACCTAGAGAAATGATAAAACTAAGATAACATAACTGTGCACATGCACTTGGAGGAAATGGAACTATTCTAAACAATAACATGTGAAAATGGAACTTAGGGAAATTAAAACATCTGAACTAATATTTTTAGTTGTGTTTAGGATCATCAAAGGTTGTGTTGGAGATAAATCCCATTGATGGGGATAAGCAAAACTTCTCTACTTATCCTTGTAATTTGGTATGCATTAGCTTGTTTGCAATTGATTATGGTATATGGGTCACTCAATATAACATCAAACTTTGTATGTTTTCTGACCTTTTCTCTATCTACGTCCCATTTGAGTACCATGTCTCCTTCTATTGTTCACTCCAAACTCCTTTGTTCATGAAATACCCATGATATTGAGCATTCCCTAAAAAGGAAGGTGGGGACAACTACAAACTTTTGTCCTCTATTTTAGGACTGATTTTGGATTATCCCAAAGCATGGATGTTGGTATTTTACTTCAAAAATGGATTATGTATAAATAATCTCCAATATATGCACTATCACCACTGAAAGTTCAATGCAAAGTTTATACACATAGGTCTAATTGTCAAAGATTATTATGAGAATTTGAGCATTTTTCTTTCCATTTCTAAACACAAGGGGAAGAATTAGTTAAATCCTAGAAAACAAACACAAAAGAGAGGGAAATGTAAGGTAGAGAAGAGATCCTTTAGGTCTATAATTAATTCAAAGCATTGATCATTTACCAAGTGACCTTGCCACAGTTGTGCCATTGTAGACTGAGTTTCACTAAAGTTCTACCTCCAAAAACATATAGTGGTAAGAGTCTAGGGAAGCCATGGGTATGCTTCAAATACAATCCCTCACTAAATATGAGTACTAGGGGTTTATAGTAAATTACACATAAACACCATACTATAATTTGTAGATTAACACAAAAATTAACATTAAAACAAAATGAAAATAAGATAACTCACATAGTGATTATAATAGCTAAGCACATCATAACCATGACACACATAAAGCAAAAAAGTATTAAAATAATTAACCTAGTATTTATAATCATTAAAAAATAGAGATAAAATAAAATTGAGACATAAAATAAACCCTTTTTATAAAATATCAATTATATTCAAAGAAGTAAGTGTTGTTATAATAATTGATTTGAGCCAACTTTACAGTCTAGAGAGATGAAGGAAAAAGTAAGTGAAATCTTAACTATAATCTAACAACACTTTCAGGTAATTTTTAATTGACCCCTGTATTACAATTTATTTTTTCCTTATATAGATAAGGATGGGGCTCACCTCTAAATAGAATGAGGATCCCATATTAGGCCATGATGGCAACTCAAAATAGTTACAA
Organism: Torreya grandis; assembly: GCA_037957365.1. NCBI lineage: Eukaryota > Viridiplantae > Streptophyta > Pinopsida > Cupressales > Taxaceae > Torreya > Torreya grandis. The sequence continues at coordinate 5,328,183 of JARHVA010000397.1, read as the reverse complement.
CCATAATTAAAAATTTAAAACAAATAAATACCTCAAGAACCCAAAAATATCTATGGGGACCACCTAGTTGATATGCATAGGTGGCTATTAAGGTTTGACTCCTAACTACTTTGATCAGCATCCCTAGATTCTAACATAGTTGCCATAAGGTCAAACTCCTTGTCTATCTTGGCAAGGTTCATTGGGGAATCCCTAAAGATTACCTTAGCTTGAGGCATTAGTCTTTGATAGACTTTTAAGTTTTTTTCCATTGACACTAAGACCTGAGAGAACTAGTTAATGCTTGTAGTGGATTACATGGATAGATCTATTACTACCTAGGCTCATTTTAGTTTGATTTGACAACCTTATCCTACATGACCTAGTCAAATTGACCTAGGTGGACTCCAAACTCTCCCTGATCTATCAATGAGCCATTTGGGTGAAATAACACCAATATTTTGACCCCCTTAAATTACGTCAATATATTATTTTTTCCCTCTTACAAGGTTCTAATTGTAGTATGAACCATGACTAACCACTCCTCTATAGTAGACATCATGTTCCTAGTGTATATTTTATACAACCCCAAGTTTGAGGTTGACATTAGTTTCAAATTTAAGAACATGCATTTATTTATCACCACCTATAACTTCCTACACATCCTATTTATCTTGATAATTCTCTCTAAGAAAGCCTAGGTCTATTGGATAAGCACATTGGTCTCAACCATAGTCTCCACTACTTTCCCAAGAACTAAAAAGAGTAGTAATAGGGTGTCCTTGACCTACCCAATCATTTTAATGGTAAAATTTCTCTTCATGTGGGATTATAAGGTTAGCACCTACATTTACATGTCCTCAAGGAGCTTTCTAGATATATCATGAGTTTTCCATAGAATGTAAAGTGGGTCCTCAACCATCCTTTCTTCCCTAGTGGAATTCCTCACCTTAGTGAGGGATAAGATCCTAAAGGGTCTATCAAACAACCAATTTCCCCTCTTATATGAATCTCTACATCAATTTTATCTTCATACTTACCAAAGCTTGGTCAAAGCTCCATTTTACATCTGGGTTACCATGGCTATTCATTTCTAGTGACTACAACCTTGGTACGATTCCTAAAGTTATAGGAGGTGTATGAAATGTGGTTGATATGGAGGTGAAGGATAGAGGATAAGGTGTAGGGGATATAGATTAAGTTGAAGGGGTGAACGAAGAAAATAATGGAGGTGAGGGGGCATGGAAATGAAAGGAGGAAGAAAAAAAGGGGAGGCCCATGGGAAAATTTACACCTATAATTTCTCTTGGGTTAGGTTCACTTGAGGGGGGATTAACCTCAAGAAAGGGTCATTAAAAAAAAGGTAAGAGATGGGTTGGTCAAAGGATAATCCCATGGTACCCTAGGTTATAGAAATAGGGGGATAGGTAAAAAGGAAACAAGGTGTTATGGATAGGTTAAAAGGAACTATTAATGCCTAAGGAAGAAGTTAGATTATAGAATATGGACTTTGAGATAGAAAAAGAGTGTGAGTTTTCTTTTCCTTCTTCTTTGGCTCTTACTTGGGTCAGCTTTGGATGTTGTAGTGGATGTTTCAATCAAGATAGTGAAAACCACTATGGCTAAGGGTAGAGTGATCAAAGATAATAAATAAGGCACTAGGATTATTGGATTGGTCACTAAGAGGGTTCCTACTACTAGTGGTATGCTCTTGATAATCATAGTTGTGCTTGTTGATAAAGGCACACTTAAGGAAAGCACCAAAAGGATTTTGGGTTCTAAAATGAATGGAGTGGAGGGGAATGAAGAGAGAATGACACTCAATAATACTAAGGCTAAAATTACTTGATAAAATTATGGAGGAGGTGCAACATGGAAAAGAGGAGGTACTATTTAGGGGGCTTGTGGGATTAGAGTAGAAGATGTGGGTACTAGGACAAGGAGTTATAAAGTGACAAGAGTGAGGTGTGGAAGGGAAATGAAATAAATGGGATGTGTGAGAGGTAACCTATGTTGATACCTATTAGGAGACTCACTCCAAGATCACCCTCAAACTACTAGCCACATCAATCCTTAGGGTCTATGTGGCCTAGGGTTGAGGTGATAGTAGTTGAGGTGATTATGCTTGGGCGGTCTAACATCAAGTAACATAGGTCCAGCTCTATTAAAACCATAATATTACATATGCCAAAGGATACACATGTGTATTTGGGGCATGATGAGTTATTTTATGAGGTAGAGGTGTTGTTATAGGAGTCAAAGTTGGAACTAGAGCATAAGGAGTCAAAGGTGGCAAGATGCCCTACAAGATCCTTTAGGAGATAGTAGGAGGAGTTAGAGTCAAATCCTCTTCAAATTGAGTAGGAGATGGAGGGGGTGTATAAGGTTCTACCTTAACCTTCTTTCCTTTATTATTCTTCTTTGTTGTGATCTAGGACAATATTTCCTAGTTATCATCCATATCTAGGTAGATCTCATCATCATCCTTTACTTGATGGCCATGTTTAATATTGAGGTAGGATGAATACTACCCAAAGTGATCTCTAAGTATCCTCTTTGGGTCCTAATGTTAAATATTATCTATTTCTAGGTCAAATGAGTCTCACTTGTACACCATCTTTTGAATTATAGGGAAGGCCTTGTACACATGGTGTTTGATGGTGATCGAAAGTGGTGGGCATACATTTTGTTGGCATTGTATGCAAAATTCAAAGATGCCCTCCACTAGCTAGTAAAAAATTTCTTACTCTATTAGATTATTCAAGATGAAATATGGTAGGTAGAGGGGATCCTTGAGAAAACCTACAATTCAAATCATGGTGTAATCCTTATAGGATTAGTAGTCCTTGATGGTGGTGATGGAATCCTGGACTGCCAATAGACCACCAAGTAGAAATACTTGCATATGTCCTAGATGTGGTTTTGGAATTTATGGCCATATATTTTACAGAAGACCATATGGACCACCAAGACCCTAAGATCCCATGTAGGAAAATTTTAAGGCTTAAAAGAGAGTGTCTTATAGACCATGTCCATGAGGTAGCTCATCATGTATAAATTACTCTTGGCCTAGGAATCTATGATGGCATTGACCAACTTGAAGTTGATCAGTCCTCCCATTTTTGTATCTTCATATCATGTGAGGATCATATGGATAAATGTCACCCATAGCTCATTAACATGCAAGTAGTCTTAAGATCTAAATAATTTTTTTAGTAGAACCGTGCCCACTTAAACTTCCTCCTAGAAGGTGTGGATTATATATGTATTTATGTCCTCCTTGTTAACCCATTTAGCATCTAGGTTCTCATCTTAGTCATGCAATACATCATATATTTGATAGGTCTCCATCCAAATCTTCACTCTTACAACATCATAAGATAAGGTGTAGTCCTAGAGGGAGTATTACACCTTGTAAGTGTTCTTAGAGATATCAAAAATATGGTGCCAAGATTTAAGCAAAAACACTTAGATATGGACCCCATCCTACACTCAAATGGTGGTATGAATGGGATTACTAAATAAGTAAGCATAAGGGAATGACTTTGGCTTGGTAGTAGATATGTGAAGTCCATACTTCTTATAAGATCAGAGGGCATCCTCAAACTCTACTTATTGGTGATCATTAGATCTTGAATCCCTGGGGAGTTTTTCAATTTATTTGAATAATTCATTTTAGTGATTGAATTTGGTCAAGCTAGCTGGGAATGTGGTATCCCAATACTCAAGTTCAACCTTTGAGTTTGAAGAGGATGCAAACATTATATCAAGACAAAGGGGTAATAGGGAAGCTTTAAGTTTAAGAGGCACAAAAATAGGGGTCCTCTATAAAAATTATAAATCCAAGATATAGAGTGTTCTTAAGGGTATGCATTGGTAACCATTAGTGGGATGTCCTAAATATTTTATAAATGCATACATATAACCCCTTGTATTAATGGTGTTTGGTGGTTCACTTTCTATGAATTCAAATTTGAGTTGGTGGTTAGATTTCCTCTCTTTACTTCTAAATATAGATTTAAATTTGTATCCCATTATCCCCCACTACCAATTGACTATATTAATGGTGATGAGATGTTTTAAAAATATCCAATCATTCATGTATTTGTATTTTATTAATTCCCAACATGTGGTAGGCATGTGATCACATCCATTAGAGGCTTCCTAGTTAACTCCCACTTTATGACATGTGTCATCTACTCATTTGTCATCTTATTAATAGTTGACACCTAGGCATGACTTCATACTATGTATCATTCCCTTAAAAAGGTTGATGTGTCACCTACATACACATAAAACATCTTGATTGGTTCTCTAGCCTCATTCATACTTTATTCTAACCTTCTTGGGGCCTTATGTGGCCACCAATTCATCTACCTTATAAGATGATGTGTCACTTACTTATTTAGGTGAGTTCTTCCAAGCTCTGACATCTATGACATGTATGGGAGCTAGTCATTCTAACAATTAGGTGATATGATTCTTCTTGATTTATCTAGGCTCTAACATCTCTAACAAGTCTAAGTATTGGCCATTCTAACATTTAAGTGACATGGAACCTTCTTATTTGGCCAATCTATCTTTGGCTCTGACATATCTAACACATTCAAGGATTGGTCATTCTAACACTTAGGTGATGTGGCACATTTTGATTTGATCAAGCTCCCCTAGTCTTTGAAATCTTTAGTAGGTCTGAGTACTATCCATTCCTACACTTAGGTGATGTGGTGCCTTCTGATTTGGCTAGGCTCTCCTAGGCTCTTACATCTCTAACAATTTTAGGGACTACCCATTCTAACATTTATCCTTCTCATTAAGTTAGGTTTTATTGGGCTCTAACATATCTAATAGGTCTAAGGACTAGCCACTATAATACTTGGTGATGTGGCACCTTCTCATTTGTATAGGCTTTCCTAAGCTTTGACATCTCTTACATGTCTTAAGACTATCCATTATAACATTTGGTGACATGGTCCCTTATCATTTGGTTGAGATCTCTTGGGATCTAACATCTTTGAAAGGTCTAGGGACTAGCCATTATAACATTTGGTGATGTGGCACCTTCTCAATCATTCAGGCTCTCTCAAGTTCTAACATCTCTAAAAAGTCAAGGGACTAGCCATTTTGACACTTGGTGACATGGTACCTTCTCATTTGGATGGGCTATTTCCTCTATAAAATCTATAAAAAATATTAAGAAGTGAAAATATATGTAATACATTTAATACTTATCCCTTATTAAGACTTTGATTTGCCATAAAGGGTGATGAGTATGTTGCTCCAAGAAAGGAATGAGACTCTAGGAATTTTCATCAAAAGTAGACCTACAATGTTAGCATCTTAATTCACAAAATAACTAGTCTACCTTAGTTATAAAAATAAATGAGGCACGTTGCTACTCTAGGAAATCAGGGTGACATACATTCTAAAGATTTAAGCTCAAGCAAAACCCAAAAAAACAAAAGAAAGAATCCTGGATCTCTAGTTCTTGGGATTTTTAGAGCGGTCCCCCATTTCAAATAAAAAATGGGGCATGTTGGATACAATAATTTTATTGAGGATTATTTCAATATCCCTCCTATAAAATATTCTCTTGATCTATGCTTGTTAAATCTCCATAGTACACTGACTCACACCCTAAGTTCTTTGAGCACCATTAGTTTGACTAACCTTACTATCATGGGATTAATTTCAAGTAACTATAATTTATGATCTAGTTCTAGTGAGGGAAATTCAAGAGAGGCAAGGACCCATGCTTCTTTCCCATAGATTATTATGAAGGGTGAATTCCCCAACATCCTTTTTAGCATTATTCGATCTACCCAGAGGGCTGACCTAAGCTTGATATGTTAGGATCATTAATTATCTTCCATGGTTCACTTAATGATGAGAACAAAGTTCCTATTAGTTGATTTGACCAAACCATTACCTTGGAGAAAATAGTTAAAAAAGGTTCTCATATGGATGTTTTACTTGACTACCCATTCACTAATCTTGGTTCTAAGAAAATCAAGCACATTATCTAAGATAATATAGGTTGGGATAACAAATATTATGACAATTCTTTCATATAAGTCTAAAATAGAGACCTCATTAGTTTCCTTAAGCACTATCTCCTCTATCAACCTTGTAAATTAGTTGGTTATCATGAGGATCCATTTATTTCTAGTGCTCAATGATGGATTTATCATGCCAATGAAATCTAGGCCCCACTATGAAAATGGTTGATCATCTTGTATTAGGTGCATGGGTAGGGATACTAATTTTTAATTTCCTAGAAAGAAGGAACATTTATTTCATCCTCACACCCATGCATGTGCATTTTTAAATAGATGTATCCAATAATAGATAGCTCATATGATATTCACCATAGTGGTCTTAGATGAGTAATGACCTCCTTATGATCTATTTTATAACTCTTCAAGGATCATGTTCACCTATTATTTCTCTATGTATCACAAGAGAATTTCATTGATAACTTTTCTAAAAAGCACACCACTGACAATCACATAAAGAATGGATTATAATCTAAAGTGTTTATACTTGGATTTATTAAATCCTTATGGATATGTGTTAGTTTAAAGGAATATCCTCATGCTCTCATTCCAACTTGTTAGGGTTACTTGGTCTTTTAGTTGGATCTCATGTATTACAAGAATTGTACAATATTCATTCTTAATATTCTTTACTAACTACTCAAAGAGTCCCTTGCCTCACACCATATTTGTGATTTGGATATCTATGTTGTATCACCTTTGTGATCCAATTATCACTCATCTCACATATGTCCTTACTAAGTAAGAATTCCTGTATACTTGAGTGTGAGACCATGATCCTGATATTTTTATGGGAGAGAGTGCTCTTAAATTTTTGTACTTCTCTTATTAACATGAGGGTGCAATTCTCTACAAAGATTTAGCATAGCTCATAATCCTTGAGCACATGGATAGAGAAAGTGATAGGATTATCTAGTTGATCATTTTTCTACTATGCAATAATAGATAAGATGCATTTAGCTCTACTGAATGTATAAATCATGAAATCCTTACTATAATTTAGGTTTATCAATGTATGATCTTTTGTGATGGCACACTTTATGGCTTCAAATCTAATTTAGCCTTCTTAGCTCCAACTAAACCCAATGCTCTTCTTGAGCATCACTATAAGGGGCTTGACCAGAGTTATGAAACTTGGCACAAACCTTCTAATGAAGTTTATTTTTTACAAGAAGCTTTGGAGACCCTTCTTGTGACCTAGGATTAGGAGTGATATAATGTATTTGACTCATTTATGGTCAATTACAAGTACCTCTTTGGAGATGATGTGTCCCAAAATATTTCCTTCATGTACTTTGAATATGCACTTGTTCAAGTTCAAAGAGATCTCAAACTCTAGTCATTTTTTAAAGACTTGTTCTAATTGAACCAAATGATCCATTGTGCACCTTGATAAAATTATTATGTCATAAAGGTAAACCAAGATAATGTTGTTTAGGAGTCCCTTATATGCCATATCCATGTCCTTTTATAAGGTAACTCCTATGTTTATCAAACCAAAAGGTATCCTTTGGTATGCAAAGGTACCCCACTTAGTTATGAATGTATTTTTCAATTGATCACACTCTAGTATGTTCACCTAGTTATATCTTGAATAACCATCTAGTAGTGAAAATATTTTTACACCTATGACTATTTACAAAATTTTCTCTATTGGAGGGAGGGGGTAGTGGTCTTTGAGGGAGGATTTGTTGAGGCCCTTGAAGTCTATGTACAAGTGGATCTTTCCATTCTTATTTTGCACCAGGACCAAATTATCCACCCATGAGGAATATTTGATTAGAAATATTATGTTGGCCTCAATGATCTTTGAGATCTCCTTCCTCATTAAGGCCTCAAGATTTATATTAACTAGCCTCTACTTCTACCTGATCGACTTGATATCAAGGTCAATCTTGATCATATGTTGGGCTAATACTAGATCAAAGACTCTAAGGTTTTTTAAGCTCCATGGAAAGATATCATCATACTTTTTTCTTAGCTCAATTAATTCTTTGATTTTAAATGGGGAACATACCTTACTATATTTCAAGAGCTTGCAATTAGAGATAAACACTGACTTGAATATTTTATTTTTCATTGTCATATTTCTCCACTTGTATTTTAGATGGTCATCAAAATTAAATATACTTTCTAGCATGACTTGAATATATTATTTTTCATTGTCATATTTCTCCACTTGTATTTTAGATGGTCATCAAAATTAAATATACTTTCTAGCATGACTAGCCCCTTATGCATATTATTTCCCTATATTTGAATGATTTTCTCTTCATATTGAGCCTAGAGTCAAGTTTTATTGTTGGCACAAAACTTAGCTTCATCTTGTAATAATTTGATCGTTTATTCATCACTCTCAAACACCTACTAATTATTTTCATTGTCTAGGACTACTGGTCTAACTGTGAGTCTTATGAGCTATTTGGACTTACTCTTTATACTACATGGGATTTCATAATGTGCACCCATAATTATAAGTATATTAGCATCATAATTCCACACCCTTGGTATGGATTAGATAATTAAATCATCTAACCCTTCAATCCTATCCCATACTCCATGTTTGTAATCTCTAAACATTTTTTTTTGGACATGCTCCATGCTCTAACCTATTTTTCCACCAGTTTGCTATTCTTGAAAACTTAAAACACCTTGATCCCTTTCATATGTGCTAATTAGAGACCCTAAATCAATGCCTCATACTCAACAACATTGTTTATGCAGCCAAAATATAATCTAAACACATGGAAGTATTTATCCTTTTGAGGGGATAACATTACAACATTGGCTCCTATGCCATTTTTGCTTTAGGATCCATCAAAATATAACTACCATATACCTTTGAGGTATTATTATGACTTTATAACATCAGGTAACAAGGTGTCCTCCTCTAAAATGTAGTATCTGACTACCCTTATTTTCTTTACATTATCATATGGATTGTACTCATAATTTCCATGTTCCCATTTATCAAGGATGTCATCTGAGACCTCTTCAAGGGGTGTGGAAGTGTCATGAATAAATATATTCTCTTCTTGATTTAACAAGGTGTAGTTTGTAGTACATGGATCTATGTGATTATTTGAAATAGGATCATCCTTGATGGTAACCTTGGTTCTGTATCTAGTTCTAAGTAGCATATGTGACCAATATAAAGATATATATCTACCCACCTTCATATTAAAATATCTAGAGAGGCATATAGAAAAGTAATGGGGTAAGTTAGTGATTATGATGTCCTATGAAATGGAAGGGCTCAGACATGTATATAGAGTAATACTTAAGTCCTTGATAATTCCCATAGGTTTTACCATTTTCCCATCCAATTTGATGACCCTTTTTGAGATAGAAGCATATGTGATGCCTAGCATGTGTATGATTTTATTTGGCATCAAATAAACTATTCGTGCCTAAATATATCATATAATTATGTATGAGATGTTCACCAATGATCAAATAAATGTAGATTGGGTGGATTTATACTTCTATGCACTTCTTCCTTAGGTTGGCATAAAATTATGTGCATAGTAGGTGTAGTCTATGATGGCTCATGAGGTTGGAAACCCCTTAGGGAGTCCTACAAAAAATTCCTTTGGGATGGAATGATAGGAACATTCTACTTGGATATGTTTAGTGTCACATCTTGATTTCTCTCTAAGCTTAATAACCTTTTGATTCATGGATTATTATGGTTATTGCTTGATTAACTATTGTGTATTTAATCTTGATTTTCATATGTTGGTTATGGGATAGTTATATGTTTCTTAATTTACATGATTGATTAGTTATGTGGTTAGTTATAATTTTATAGTGAGTACATTATGATCATGTTTTTTAGTTTATACAATAGTATTTTGTGGACATGTGTGTGTGTGTGTGTGTGTGTGTGTTGGGTTAATTACATTCATTTTTATGAGGTGGATGTAGGATATATCCATCCCTCAGAGTGTGGGCATCATCAGAGAGGGTGGTGTAGATGGAGGCATTGGGGGATAATAAAGGGAAAGGATAAAAACCCATGCACATACAATCATAGATTATCATACTTTATGTTCATTACTTGATTTAGATAGTTATAGTATATCTTTTGTGATATTTGTATTTAAATGATTACTAATATGATTTAATTGTAATCATGATTTCTATTTGATGATCATGTTGATTTAGTTGTGTGATTTCATTAATCTAATTTTTATACTTAGATTTACTAAAATTATATTTCTTGGTTGAATGAGTGAATCTATACATGTCTTAATGTGACTTATCATTGTCTTGGATATAGCTGAGTGTTTTATAAACAATGTTTTATTTGGTATTCATAGCTATAAGTAGTAGACATATTATATTTATTTAATTGATCTATGGGATTAATGTGATAGTAAATGTCATAAGAAGTTTATTATTATTGTTGTTGATAAAAATTAAAATAACCTAGTGTTAAGTCAGTAATCAAAAGGAGTTTCTTCGTTAATGATAATGATGGCATTAGTTTCATTTTTATTGGTAACATCATTGTATTTCATTATTAAATAATTATGTGAGACATCATAATGTTTTATAACCTTTACTAAGTCAATACAAATAGTTATATTGTTTATCCTATAAATCTAACAACTAGTTAAAAGATTTGAACTCTTTGATATTAAGTACAATGCTAAGAAGATTTTGTGAAGTCAATGAACATGCATAATTTGAAGGGATATTATAATTATTATTTTATTATTTAATCATAGAACATTAAATATGATTAGGGTTTCTAATATGGTCTTTGACTTGAGTTAATAAGCATTTAACAAAACCATTATTCTGTTGGAGGATTTCTATATGAGGAAAAGATGGCAAATTGTTAGTTATGTTAGCTCTTTATTTACATGCATCAACAAGGTCATAATTTTAGCTAGGAAGTTTGGGGATTTCTAGTAAGATGGAGGAGAATAAGAAGGGTAGAATAGAGACCTAAAAAACACATCAGGTAGAGAAGATAAAGTGGTTTGATCTTATAATGGGAATAATACTTGAATCATTCACAGTGGGGATTTCATTTAATAGGTTGGTTTCATTTTGAAATTCATATGAATGAAATGTTGATATCTAGTAATAAATTTTCTAGGTTTTTAAGTAGTCTCATTCTTTTTGAAATTATGCATAAAGATAAAAGTTTGGCCTTGTGGATGGCTTGGCCATCTACATAACCAAACTTATATCCTCATAACCCTAAGCCTAAATGGCTAAGACTATGTGAATTATTTATCATTAAATATGAATTCTGAGTTGAATGAAAAATAATTTTGTGTATTTATCTTATGTGAATGGAAACAATCGGATAAAGGAAGACCCTATTTATTTTTAAACCATAGTGATTTAAAATATAAATCTTGGGTTTTTGGGGTTCACCAACATATTTATACATATAAGTACAAAAACTAGAAGTTTTAAACTTAGTTTTTAAATTGGTTATAAATCATTATTGATAGGTATAAAATTTTATCTGTGAAGGAACACTAGTTGTTATGAGGACTTTTTGGGTTGATGATTAAAATGACCCAAAAACATAGCTCAACTATGTATAACATTTTTTAGTAGATTAATATGAAATATAGTTTTATTTCATATACATATTTTATTTAAAAAACAATATAACATGGATATGTGTACACATACTATAGTTCTATATATATATATATATATATATATATATATATATATATATATATATATATATATATATATATATATATATATATAACTCAAAGAATGAGTCATTAGATTTTAGTATGAATTTAAAAATACTAAATAGTAATGTTTATAAGGGAGTCAACTAGTTTTAGGCTTAAGTTTGAACTTAAGATTCTTTGGAATTCAAATAAGTTTATGTATGATTTTAGGAAGCCATATGGAATTTATACATTGACTGTCACGTAACTAAGTAATTATTGGGTTAATATGAGGTTTCATTATAGTATGGGAGAATAATTAGAATGAATTCATTTCCAAAAATAAAATATAATGATCTTATTTTATAAGACCCTAGAATGACTTTTAATGTCAAATAGATCTCCAATGAATGTAGATAATCTTATGGTTTTGGGATTTATCCAAAATAGATATATAAATAGAACATTATAAGCCTATATGTGCTTGTGATGTAGATAAATATCTTCCATACATGAAAACATTTTAGATACTTAACCAATCAAGTTAGTTTTATGTTTATGAGTGGAAACTTTATTTATAGGATAGTTAGTTTATTTAATCATCCTATGTATTGTAATTTACAAATTATAAACATGGTTGAGTTAAATTATATGTATTTATAACTGTATAATGCAGTTGGTTGGGTCCATAATAGGATTGGATATAGAGAATATTTATCTTGAATCAAAAATAGTCTATTTATAAACATGGTTGAGTTTATATATAGCAATGTGACTAAATCATATTATATATTTTGATTTTTCTAAATCTCAACTTGAGTAAATAGGTATATGTGATACCTCTAGATCATGGATAAAATTTAATCTATTTAGAGTATACCATTTACTTATTGGTTGAGGTTATATTTAGATAAATACTTAGTTTGAGTAGCTGAAACATATGGTTATACATATATGGTATAAAACCTATGATTGTTAACTTAATACAACCTTAGACATAGGCTTACCATATATAGATCTTCCCATATGTTTAATTTTTCTAAAACATAGAATATTATGACAAATATGTGTGTGTGTGTGTGGGTGGGTGTATTTTTGTTATCTTGGCTGAGTTATAAGTGTGTTTGATGGTTTATGATGAAAACATTTAAACATGATGTATTTGGATTGAATACTAGTCATTATGATGTTTTAGTGCTATTACTAAAGTAATTTTAATATGTGGTTATTAAGCTATGAATATAATGTTATTATATGGATAGAATAACATTTTTAATTACATATTGATATTCTGTAACTAGATGCCTTGACATGTTTCTTACCCAGATGGTATGTTACTAATGTGGGATGTTTATCAATTTGTTTATTATCCTATAATAAATTAGACAATTTAAGATTATTTAAATTACATTTCATGGAATAAATGTATGTAATTTATATTTCTATACTTCGCATATTTTATATCTATTGATAGGGAATATTCTATTTAAATCTATTAGTGTTTAATATTATATATAAATAACCAAATATTGAATTAATGACTCTAAATAAGTGTGATAACTTCCACTCACTTAATTAATACCATTAATTCAAGTTGAGGTGTAATCTGATTAAGTGTAGATTAATAACTATATGAAAATTTTGACCATATTAATGTTTATAGTTAAACATTATCATTTCATGTGTTTTACATAGTTTACATGTTTGTAAGATATCATGTTAGAATGGATTTATTTATGGTATATATCATGTATTAGTTATCTTACAATACATGGGTTCTAGTTTATCACTTTGGATTCCCGCACCATCATTATCTACCCATCTGTGAAGGGAAGACCATTCCTTTTTTGGGAGATAGTGTAGGGGATCAATGGTTTGTGGTTGGTGTGGAAAAGCACCCAAATGATGCTCTCCTTCCCTTCAATAGTACTACACTATATACTACACTAGATATTACCAATGGATACTTCGAGTTCATTAAGACTCAAGCTCTATGGATATTTGTATCATTGTGTTTTTATTATTATTGAGACATTATTATTGTTGAAACTATAATATTTATTCATTTGTACATTTACAATAATGTTTATAATTTTGTATCAATCGTGGTTGAATTTGTAAAACTATTTATATGAAATAATTGTACTCTTTATTCTATATTCAGCATTGTACCTATTCTGATATATAATTGTTATGGTGATCATTAGCTAAATGTATTAGCTTTGGACCTTTGATAAGGTTAATTAAAAATAATAAATTTAGTTAAATATCACTTAGGTTTCATCATGGTGAAATATTTTAGATGAATATGTGTAATTAATTTTTTTTTTAAACATATTCTAGTAAAACCCAATGGGTTTGTTACATTCATCTTAGTATTTTTCATCTGCTAATCTATGTTAATGGGTATTTGAGTCCATTTAACCTACAAATTTTGAATTTTATTCTCTTACTGTACCTGTGCATTGGTTTAGGACTAGATTTTTTTTTGTACATCTTATTTCATGTGCACTGGACGTTTCATAAGTGATTTAACTTGGGCATCTAAATGCTTAACTTGGGGCACCAAAGTTGAAGGCATTGAATAAGAAGGCTCCTATATCATTGCTCTCTTCTTAAATCTTATGTGAAAATCAATTGAGTTACTTCTTGTGCTTTCCACTTCATTCTAATTCACATATCTAAAGTCATCCTCCTACCAATTTAAGAGGGTAGATCCATCCTGATCTTATATTCATTCTTAAATTTCATCTCTTGGTTGATATGAAATAGATGGAGGCTCCTGAGGAGGTGGTACATTTTGTATCATAGGTGCATCATTTATTTATCCATTCATGTATAGGACTTGATCCTATGGTTGTTCACTTGGATAACACAATTCATAGTCTTACACCATGTTATTTTGTGTAGGTAAAATATATAAAGAAGTTATTGTAGTGTTAATATTTGATGCATAGGGTAGTCTATTATATGTGTTAGTTTTGAGGCAGTGCAGCATGTTGGTAGAGAGGCCTATTCGATTGATATTATTATTTAAAGGGTTTATAAGGCTTAGAATGATATGACTCATACCTTTTTATCACCACTATATCATTTCTAAATCTTTTCAATAAATATTTAACCTCATGCATCTTGTTCAAGGGCACAAAAGTTAAAGGAATTAGTGGGCTAGTAGTAATAGGAATGAGGACCAAATTTGAAATGAGAGGTAGGGCATGTGATATTGTACATAAGGGATAAAGATATAAGGCATAGGGATCTTGGAATAATTTTACATACTTGAATAAATTAGTTTTATGCATGCAAAATGACCTCATAGGCATCTGGTAATATTTCACCACCTATTTATTGGATCATTATATCCATGTTGTTATTCAATGCTCTCAAGAAATATAAGAATGTAATGTTAGGATTAGGCCTTAATAAGGGTGTAACTCGATCCAAAGTCTTATGGAATCTAAAATTAAAGTTTACCACTTACTTATATGGAGCCCTTTTAATGGTTATGAGTTGTTCCATCAGTGATAGGTGGTCACTTTTTTCCTAAAACTACCTGCATAGTGCCACACCTAACTCATCCTAATTATGAATAGAATTGGGTAACAATAAAAAATAACATTGAAACACTCTCCCTTTCAAGGAAGAGGTAAGGAGTCACACTTTGACATTATCTTTAGTCACATCATGAATGGATAAAATATTTGTTGTCTTATATGTGATTTATAAGCATAATTAAATTTTCTCTAGTAAAGTAGGGATGCTCTTAAGATCAACTATGGGAATATCATCATACTGGGGAAGTATTAGTGGGCTTACTCCATTAAATTTAAAAAATGGTTGATTTATTTGTGTATCCATGAATAGAATAGGGAATAATATTCCCTTATGTGTAGTGAATTGACCAAATGGAGGTGTAGACTAAAATCTAGGAGAAGGTCATCCTATGTCAATATCCATTTTGACAAGAGACAAATATAATTTAAATCCACTTATTTTATAAAATATAAGTAACTCAATAAAATGAAAATCATTTCCCCATGAAGATAATCTCATTTGTCTTGGCATATAGATGAAAGGCTGATCTTTATGAACCTTGAATGCTTGGAGTCCAAGTGCTCTGTAGGGTGTCTTCAACACTTGAATCTCTAAGAGTAACATCAATATATTAGCCATTTTTAAAATTTAATGCCACTAGGCATGTCATAAATTATTATCATTCAAAACATGCACCTATAGTTGCAGATGGATTTCACACACACTAATGCATGGCTCCTCCATACCTAGTACCTTGGACTCACATGTTGGAGAGCTATTCATTATATTATTATAATAGTGGGATCATCCACAAAGGTGTGGGACTCTTGTGCTCCTTAGGATGAAACTTTAGAGTAGGCCAACTTCCTTCTATTCTAGATGCAACTAGTTTAGGATCAGTGCACATACCTATAAAGAGAATAATGAAATCTACAGTTATAACCAAACTTGGACTTGAAAAGAGGAAAAGAGAGGTAAAATGTAAAAAATTGATGAAATTAAAATGTGATGCACCAAGAATAGAGTGATTACCTCACTTAATTTATGACATAATAAAACTAAAAGACTAAATATGTAAACTTTAAACTAGATGCAATGCATAGATGTCTCACATAAAGGTAAGGGAATGGTCCATAGATAATGCCTACAAAAACCTATTTATACATAAACTATGACTTTCAAGAAATTTTAGTTTTTCTAAAAAGTGTAAAGGGAGGATAATGAGAGGGATGAATTATATACAAATAAATATCAACAACCATGAATACACATACAACATAGATAATGAATAAAATAACTCAAATCTTATTAATCTTAAGGTATAAGGTGATAGAATAATCTTGAATGAGCAAAATATTTTCTATACTAGGAGAGGGATCTTTTGAGGTTAATTTTGGCAATGTTATAATTCTCAAAAGATGTCAACCCTTTTACAATGTAAACCCCAGGATTTTATAGGTGATTAGAAACCATGGGTAATTAATCAAAATCTCACCCACTATTGATGTAGTTACAACATTTAATAATGATGTGGAAAATTAGTTGGGATATTTTTTAGAAGAGATTATATGCCTATGTTTTGATAATATGACAACCACTCTATCATTTAATTTTATTCTGATTTGGTTCCCTTAGTATCTAATCAAGCCCAACCACTATTCACATTTATAGCTATCACCTACTAATCCACTTGGGTCATTTTGTTAGCATGTGGCCATGTAGGTGTATGCTTGGATTCTTCCTCATCATCATGTATAGGCAGTGGATTTGTCATGTACCCATATTTTTAAGGTTTGGTACTCAGTTGCACACTGAAGGTTACATAAAGAGTTGGTTGCATAGTGTGGTTGTAAGCTTATAAAGGGCACTGAGAGGGATATTTTATGGAAAACATCATTTCAAAAATTTATTATATGCCTAATCCCATTATATATTTTCATTTTTACCTTCATTTGGGACCTATAATAGTATATAGGGAGAATGTTTCACAACTTGAGATCATAGTCTACACTTTATAAGGGCACATATACAAAACTATGTTATTTGGCTTGAGACTTCATCATTAGAGTACTAAGAAAGTCACTGAATAAGAGTACACAAAAATATGGAAGATTTTAAGTGCACTTTGAATTGTGTACCATGTTGGTGCAATGAAGGATCTCTACATGGGGTGCACATTAGACCTACTTATAGGTGTAGGTAAACATTAATTGATATGCAAACCTGACTAGTCATGTTGAGTGTAGGCATGAATGGGAAGTGTCTGTGTGCAAGTTTATTTTGGATAACTAAATCACTATAAAATTGTAAAATTATTTGTGTGATCCCTTTGAGTTGATTTCCTATTAAAGGTATGACTTGGAAATTCAAAAGTAATAATGAGGAAAATCCCATGAAAATAATAACGAAGAAACTAGTAGTGAACATAATGATATGGAAACACCATCTCAAAAAATTCAACCATTAGTAACATCTCCAAGTATTTTCCATATAAAATTTAAGCACTTAATTTAATTTGATGAGAACATTTTGAAATCAATGCATAATAAAATGTATGACTGCCATTCAAGAATACTAGCTAAAATAATTTGGGATAATTTATCTAAAAATTATAATTTGATAGTTAAATTTTTTAATTGTTTGTTTCATTGATGAAATTGATTAATATGACACCTATAATATACACCCTAGGACTAATAACATATAACATGGATGGTTGAAACAAGGATTTTTTTTTAAATCCACACAATGCATATCATATCGTAGGTGTGAAAACAAACAACAAATATTATAATTTTGCCTGATTCATAATTACAACTTGTGTAGTAAGTAGTTAAACATTGAGATGACACTTGATTTAAAATTCTATCTAAGCACTAAACATAAATAAAAATAATAATAATGAAAGCATTTAGGATACACAAAATACTTAATGATTTTAGTACTAATGAACTCTAGGCATTCTCTGGTAGACTTCCACAAAAGGATAGGGATATATCCAATGCTCCCAAAATTTTACTTGCATAATTTTAGAAATACAATTCAAGTGTTTCACCTAATATAAGAGATGTATTGAAAATAATAGTTGGTTCTCATAATCATGAACCACATCCAAAACATTTTTTGGATATGACCCAAATATAATTTACTATAAATTTTACAAAAACATCCACAAATTTATATTATTCAAAGATATTTTGATATGGCCAAACACTACTATGTAAAATAAATCACACACATGCCACTTTTTATTGTTGAAACATTTTTAATTTTTAGTGAACTATGATGTTTTTCATCATACACATTTTACTTTGTATATAGAAAATATTTTGTAGGACTATGGCATGGAAGTTCTACAAAAAATCAACAATGGAATTTATTCTAACCATTTTTTGTGACATACTAGAAGGAAATTTTTTTATAACAAAGCATGTTTGGATGGAAATTGTAACATTTATGCTTGATTGACAAAATTAAAAAAAATTATATCTATGAGGAGAGTAAAAGTATAAATGGAAAATAATTTGTTTTACCGAATACAAATATATGACATATCAAGTAAAATTTGACAAAGAATATAAAATGTATGAGATTGATACAAAACAAATACATGTTTCAAAATTTATGGTCAAACTCAAAGAGAAAATTATTTATGAGTATTTAAGGCACACATAGAGAGATATATGGTTGGATGAAAAATTAGAGTTAATCAAGGACACATTTCCACTTGGTTATTTTTTTTATTAGTCATATTTGTTGAGAATTACACATTCAAATCACAAATGGAAGTTCAATCATAGTATAACAACTCAATATAGGTTTTCATATTCATTCTTATATAATTCATGCATGAACCTAATAGTACATAGAAAGATCAAAAAATATTAAGGGAGTATCATTTATATTCTAGTGATGATTGATTACATTTTATAGAGTACATGCAAGGTTTTTTTGAGACGCTCTATGGAATGTTTATTACAAGGAACATTACTTTGAATCATCTTTATATTTGGTCTAAAAATTGCACATCATAATTCAAGAATCCATGGATGTTTCACTAGTTGATTAAGATGCATTACCACTGGTGTAGAACATATTTGGAGTTTCACTAAGGCTATGTATGGAAAAGAGGATCATAACAATGTTGGAGCATGTGTAAAAAGAGCCATTTCAATATAGGATTTGAAGTTTGAATATGGCACTATTTTGACTAATGAAAAAACCATTATTGAATGGTGTAATGATAAAATGGGCCATAGTACTCAAGAAAATTCTAGTGTTCTTAGATATTTCTAGTTGATGGAGGAATAAAAATTAGCAAAATATGAGGATTATATGATCATAATGAGATCAAGTTATCTCCACTCATTTCTTAGTTCAAATGTTGGTTCTTAGACAATTCATATGAGACACTTGGCATGTTTCTTTATTTTGAATAAGTGTGATTCACAAGATTGGGTGGATGAATAGAGCTATAAACATCTAAGTCTAATGGACACATATCAGGTTCAACCATCATTAAACATTATAGATATGAATCATCACATGACTTTGACCATGTACTTAATTTAGTAAAATAGGTATAGTATTAATCATTATTTATTAAATTCTCATTATATATCTTGACATCTACATTAAAATTTATATTTTGTGATAAAGGGCATGTTTTTATAGTTATTTCTGATGAGACAAAGAAAAGGAAACAAATTATTACTTATGTCAATGTGTAGAGGAAAAAAATAAATTTAATTCCTTATTCCTATATGTGGAAAATATTGTCTATCCCACCAGGTCTATGGTAGTCACTAGAACTTGGATTCGATGATATCATATCAAAAATTTAGATGTATGGTTTTTTGAAGACTATGAAATGCATATGAAGGTACTACACTATTCAAATCTAGTTCTTAAAACACATATTAAATTTCTAAAATATAAATAGAGGACATTACACAAGAATATAAGTAAAGTTTGTGAGTCTACCATGAAGCTATTCTTATTACTATCAATATTAGAGTTGATCCTAGTAATTTTTTGGATTGAAATTCCAAGGTATGTTAAGTTTTCAAATGTAGATTTCTAATTTTAAAAAATTATATTGATTTTTTGGTTAGTACATATGGATTTAAATTTTAATTACTTACAATTTTTTGTAGGTTAATGGTGCAAATAAGCTTACACCTTCACGTGGTTGGCACTCTTAGTAAATAATTTCATATTCTTAAAGCTAAGAGAATCTTAATAAAATTATTTTTACTATAGAAATGGTGTTATTAAGGTCAAAATGGGTATTTTTTATCATGAATGGGCATGATATAAGGCCAAGAACCTAGTCATGGATTTTATTTTCCACCCTTGACATGTTAGTAGTGATAGTTGCATTCCACAAAGCACTAGAGGTGGATATCTTCAACTACCACTTTAACATTGACAATATTTATTTTCAATTTTTACAAGCTCCTAAAAATTTATTAAAACATGAATCTAGTTGTATTTTTAGGTTTTGGTCATGGGATAACATGTAATTTTCTTATCTATATCTGTTTTAAGTGATGTATTTTTAGTGGAGGTCTCAAAGCCAGTAATGTTAGTTGGAAATAAGAATTTGTCTCTTCAATACAAAATTTCATGTTTAAAGACTAATTACTATCGCATCTTCCATGAATTCATTTCTAAGATTCAATCGATGTGATGTAGGGCTAAATTATAAGGCTTTGACATGTACATGATGGTTATTTTAGTTAGTGTAAAGGACTTATGGTTTCTATTTTACATGTGTCTAAAGTTAGCCTAAAAACTATAATATCTCATATTAGGTGATTTGTCTCTCTACCTGGGATGATCAAAGGCCAATAACCTTTTAATATATGTTATCCACCAACCACAATGTTTTTTAAGTTCCATTTTACTTCCACAAAAAACTAGAGGTAGATATCTCCAACTATCATTTAAACATTGACAATAATTATTATCAGTGTATTCAAGATCCTATACAATTTTGAAAACATGAATCCAAGTGGATTTTTAGGTCATTGCCATGGTATCACATGTAATTTTATTATTTATGTGTTAAAAGTTATATATTTTAATGTCAAGGTCCTATAGGTATAAATTTTAGTTGGAGGACAAGAACTTGTCTCTTCACTGCAAAAAAGTTACATTTTAGAACTCATCACTACAATGTCTACCACAAATTTATATCCAAGTTTAGATCAACATGATCTAGGATGAAATTATAAGGATTTGACATACACATGATTTTTCTTTTGGTTTGTGAAAATGACCTATGGTTTTTTTACACATGTTTGAAGTTACAATAAAAAGTGTAATTTTCTCATATTGGGAAGGGCATTCTTAAGGCTAGAATGGGCACTTCATCTCTCTATCAAACATGATCAGAGTATCATAACCTAGTCATATATGTAATCCACCATCCTTGACATGTTTTTTGTGATATTTTACTTCCACTAATCACCATAGGTTTTGATATCTAACTATCCCTTCAACAATGATAACATTTGTTATTAGTGTTTCTAAGCTCATGAAAAAATAGGAAAAACATGTGTATGTGTGGATTTGGTGGTCATGGTCATGGGATCAAATGTCATTTTCATATACATACATGTTTTATGTGATAAATTTTCATGTCAAAGTTCTAGAGGTGGAAACTTTAATTTGAGGAGTTGTTATAACCCCATTGGGTTACATAATGGATACATTTTTAAAAAATACAAATGGTATGATTATAAAATTATTAAAACTATCCATAAAATTATTGTTTATCTAGTCAATGCATATAAAACAATAAATATAGCAATATATCATCCCACTAGTTAATTAAATCATCCATTTAGTTTCCAAATAGTTTATAATATATTTAAAGATGGATATTTATCTTATAAATGAGTAGTGGAATGAATAAAGTACCACAAAACATTAATAAAATCAACAATTAATCTATAAATAAGTATATAACCATTGTTGTCATAATATTTATATTTAATTAAAAATATCACATCCACTATTATCATGAATATCCATCAAATAATAATGTACAACATGTTATGTTTTAGTAAAAAGTCAAATATATAATATAGTATGTAAAACAATAAAAATGAGTCTCAAAAACAACTTAATGATCCATGAAGATAGCCATGCATATAATCCCAAATGGTTGAAAAAAAAATAAATAGAGGGAGAGCATTATCTAAGTGATTTACATCCAACTATAAACCATTGGTCTCCCACACACCTCCCCATAAGGAGTGGTCATACCCTTCATAGAGAGACATATTATAATAGTATAGATATCAATAAATCAATCAAAAACCATGTGTGTATAACCAGTTATAAATATAGAAATCACATAGACAATGTAATCAAAATCTCTATCTACTACGACATCAACATACACATGTAAACTAGATAGTATATTGGAATGATAATGCCTAATATATATCATTAATTTGGCAAACATTTTCATTATATAAATCATATATAAGGATACTATTCACTTCCAATCACATAAAACTCTCTACTAATGAATCATAGATAATCAAGTGATATATGGGGGTAGATATATGAGTTACAAGATGGTAACTTTTGTTGAGCATTGTCATTGATTGTTGAGTTTTGGTATTAATATTATCATTGATGTCAAAGGTTATTTTAAAGGTGCATGGTCAAGTAATATTTGAGGTATCATGATAAAATGAGTGAGTTATAAATAAAAATTTCTATGCTTTTAAGATGTATCCAGAAAAATATATGAGATGCTCTAAATGAACTATAAAGATCTTAAGTGAAGCTCTGAAGAATGCCTGATAGTGTTTCAGCATGATAGAGTTTGTTTGAGTTTTTACATGACATGTTGAGGGCCTTGAAAATTATTATAAGGTCAGCCCTAAATATTTGTGTATGCAACTCTGAAGATGCTTTGAGTGAGCTACGAAGATTCTTAATCAATCTTTAAAGATCTATAAGTAACTACGAATATGCTCCATTGAAGCTATGAAGATGTGTTATTTAAGATATGAAAAATAGTAATTTTATAAGGATATTTGAGAATACATAAGAGGCATTTAATCACTTGGGAGAAGTTTCAAGGTAAAGACTACAGGGGTAAGTACTTCAGTCCAAGTTTGCAACTAGACTAGTTCTAGATCCTGCTTGGCCTAATGAGTCATCATGATCTATTGACAAGACATATGAAGAATGTATAATAGTAGTTAAGCATGATATGAAATTATATGGAATCTATATGAGGTGTTGATATCTTGGATAGTGGTTATAAGGTCAACTTTAAAACCTATCATGACTTGCAGGTTAAGGCCTTGAAAGTAAAAAGAGAGATGGTAGCAAGATGAGGTATCAGAATTAGTTTCCATGACATGGGTAAGTATTTGAGCATTGATATAGGTGATTAAATTTGTTTTTTATCATGTGCATGAAGTTATAGGTCATGTTTTTCAAGAAAATACTTGAAAAGTGTTTCAAGGTCTCTTGATTGTACAAAATAAAGAGTTATCTATTTAAGAAGGTTTTTCAAGTGCTCAATGGCACATACAACATATGAATGTGTATATAGGTTATTAATGGTATATTAGGAAGGGTCTTAGATAAAATTTTCAATAATTTCTTTCTATAAATAATATCTAAGCTTTATGAATGATCACTAAGATTGGAAGTTGGTCTAAACCCTCAAAGAACCTTAACAATGACCCAGTGTTGAAGATCTTATTCTAAATTTCTCATAATTATTTTTTATGGCTATAAAATTAATTGGAGGTTAAATTAAACTCTCTTATAAATCTCCAAGTGTGATTGGTTTTTCAGGTGAGTGAACAGACCCTATAAGAAAGTGTTTATTTTTTGGAGATTTGTTGTAGTAGGTAGAGTTGATCAAGTCAAAGTTACTAAGTGGATGAAGGTAAAAGTATGAGAATTATATTTATTATCTATGAATTATTTTGGATATTTTCTAGATCTAAAGTTTGAAAATTTGGCGATTCAAGTTGGCCAGTCACTAATAGACCTAATGGTGAACATAGTAAGAAAATTAGGTAGAAGTGAGAAGATAATTCCTAATGTGTTTTCATTTAAAAGTGATGAATTGAAGTGTGTGATGATATTTTTTAAAAATTTAATGATATATACATTATTTATATAACCTTTTAAGTTAGTATAAAATTTTGAAACATTAAAGCCAAAATGGCTTATCTGGTTGAGTGGAGTTTGTGAGAGAGAAGATCAAATGATTGGTATGCAAGACCAATTGTTTACATTTGTTCTTGTAATCCTTTTGATGTAGTTTTATTTTATTATGTTATAAGATATTTTTCATTCATTTAAATCCCTTTTATCCATCCAATTAGGTATTACAAGTTCATGTTTTCTTGACTGTGTTTTGAAGTTAGTTGGTAGTTTCAAGTGAGCATCTTACAGAGAAGAGTTTGAGCCTGTATACCCTGAGTTGAAGAATATGATGAAGTTTGATATTAACATAAGGTCTTGAAGTTTATTAATATGTAATTTATTTCCATGGTTTTTTGACAAAACTGAGTCTATACTTCAGTTATACAAAACAAATTCTTTGTGTATGTATAGGTCTATTGTGAACAATGACTTGAGAAGGGGTTTAAATGGAGGTTGAACCTAAAAGGTGTTATGGAACTAAAGTGAATTTTGATAATGTATATTTTATTGGAATATTATTCATTCCTACCATATAATGTGTTTGAATATCTTTCAATAATATCAAAGGATAACATGTTGCTAAGAAGGCTTATTAGGTTTCTACAAAGTTTAAAAGAGAAGTAAGGGCTAATTAAGTTATAGCCAACCTAATATATTAGTTGATTAATATTTTAAGTGTTTTATTTTAATATTATAAGACATATTATATGGCTGACCTAATATTTTTTAAGTGTGTGTCTGACTAAGAAGGATATGATCAAGTGTCTTGTATAAAAGCAAGGCTAATGAGGCCTATTTGTGAATGCTTAGAGAGAGCAAAGAATAAGCAAATGATATAGATATTTGGTGATCATAATGATTTTATTAATACCATAAAAAATGTTTCATGAATATATAAATAGGTTTTTCATATGAGGATCAAAGTTATAATACCTAATCAAGCCATGAAGAGGGCTAGTTGAGTGAAGAAGGCTAAAGGCCAGTTTGAGGAGGATAGAAGTGTGCAAAGAGATGATGAATAATATCATCATATATTGTATGATTAAAAAAATTTATAAATGTGATCAAGTTTTTTAATTTGATGGTTTGGTGTTGAGTCATCTAGGGGGTTGAGGCCTTTTTACAAGTGCGTGTTTGTTAAAGCCTAGATGAGTTGGTGCTTCGATAGTTAGGGTTGGTACTCCATGTGGAGTTGGTGATTCACTAAATGTTGGTGTTTGTATTATATTAATGTATTACATTTGAATCATCAATGGGTTTTATTACCCTTAAGGTTTTCCCATGTATATATTGTGTTCATGTATTTCCTTCTCTTATGGATTGATGCTTATGCTTGCTAAGATATGCATGCTTATATAAATGATCTATGATTTCTTAATTAAGTTTATAAAATAAAGTTTTTTAAGATTAATTAATCCAAATCTTAGTCATTTAGATTCTAAAAATTGGTATCAGAGTTTGTTCCTTTGAATCAGATCTAAAAATCTAAAGGAGATCCTAAGAAGTAAGGATGACTAGTCAGCAAGCTCAATCTGGTTTCTCTACCATTAAGGCTCCATTATTAATAGATCTAATTATGAATTTTATAATTTTAGAATGAATATATATCTGATGAGATAAGGACATGATATTTTTTATTTAGCTATGGATGGTTATATTGTACCTCTTATTCCACCAATAGATGTATCGGGTAAGAAGGCTAGTGAAAATAACTCCAAGGCAATGAATTCCATTTTTTGTAGCCTATCAAAGGTATGTATAGATTGTAAAGGTAATGTATTATGTATAAAATAAATATATATGGGAGAAATTAAATACCATATATGAAAGAGACATAAAGGTGAACTTGGCCAAGTTACAGACCCATCAAAGATAGTTTAAAACCTTGAAGATGAATGAAGATGAAACCATTGCATCTTACTTATTGAGGATTGATGAAGTTTTTAATATCATTAGAGAATTGGGAGAAGAATTGAAAGAGTTTAATATTGTCTAAAATGTGTTGAGATCATTAAATCCTAAATTTGACTCTAAGGTATTTGTAGTATAAGAGATGTAAGATTTGGAAAAGTTAGAGATGGATGGACTTCATGGCATATTGACTATATATGATATAAGAACAAATAAAGGAAGCCCTACCAAGAAGGAAACAACTTTCAAAGTTGAAAAAAAGTCAAAGGATAAGAAGTTCAAGGATGAGGTATGTTTAGATATTGATTATGATGAACTCATAACTATGTTTTCTAGGAAGTTAAGGTTTGGCTCAAGTAAGTACAAGGGTAAGTTACCCTTAAAATGTTTTAGTTGTGGAAAAATTGGTCATTTTGCATCTAAGTGTCCTAATAAGAATAAATTTGAGCATAATGAATAACATGATGAACACCATGAAAATGATAGAAAATTCTATAAGTATGACAAGAACAAGAGAGATTTCAAGAAAAATGAAGAAAAGGGTCATTCAAAAATAATAAGATTTTCTATACCAAAGAAGACAACTCATTTGATGTAAGTTATTTAGGCACATCTGATAATGATGATGGAATTAATGAACCTAAACATGCTAATAGTGAAACCTTATTCATGGCTATAGAATCAAGCATTAAGGGTATCTAAAATGGGAAATTACTTATGATTGATGTAGAATCAAATGAAGAAGTATACTATGATAGTGAAGAAGGAG
Organism: Torreya grandis; assembly: GCA_037957365.1. Classification (NCBI taxonomy): domain Eukaryota; kingdom Viridiplantae; phylum Streptophyta; class Pinopsida; order Cupressales; family Taxaceae; genus Torreya; species Torreya grandis. Next base: position 5,301,085 of record JARHVA010000397.1, on the reverse strand, counting down.
AATTTGAAGTGAATATTGAGGCAAATATGGTAAGTTTACAATAGGAGTTAAAGTTTCAAATAATAAATAATCACAAACTAAGATCATTAGTCAAATATTATGAGGAGTAGATTAGATTATTTGAGGAAAGGTTAAACAACACTTCCAAATAGTATGATGAGATCATCAATCAAGTTGAGGAATATATGGAGGTATTCAATGTAATATTAAAGTCTAAAGAGGAAGATTACATCATATATGAAAATGAAATAAAATATCTGAAATCTGAGTTGGATTAAGCATCTATAAAGGTGAAGAGATTTGTGAAATTTGAAAAGAGCACTGAGGCTCTAAATATTATTTTGAGTAATCAAAAGTATGAAAGTGATAAGATGGGTCTTGTTTTTAGATAATACCAAAATAAGGCATCTCAAGTTTAGGAGAAGACTGTTAAAGATAAGAAGGTCAAGATTAAAATACCTATCAGATAACCCAATGCTATAAGGTATGATAGTTATTTCATGGCTACTATTTTTTATGGAGTCAATTTGGTTATAGATCAAGAGAATGTAGAAGACCCTATAATAATGGGTATTCATGGAACTATGGAAGGATTCAAAATTCATGTCATTGAAATGGCACATATACAGTGGTCTATTATAGTTGTCATAATATAGGACACATTTCAAGATTTTATCCTAACAGAGTTAGAAGGTCATCAGGTCAAAACAGGAAGTTTAAAGATCCCAAAGTAAAATAAAGAAAGAAAATGAATGTATGGAAACCAAAGGTAGTAAATATAAGTCATTATAAATTTACAAGATCAAGTGGACTACTTGTCGAGATAGAGCATGCCTCGTATGTAAAATCAAGATAAGAATGTATGTTCTTAGCTCACATTGATGATCAAATAGTTAATGATGTGATCATGCCTATAGTTTCAATCAAGTCAAAAAATATTTTTAAGAATGTTCAATATTGTAAAATTATGATTATTTGGGAATATCCTGAGTTCATGATGTCTTAGTGCCCTATGAAAAGGGGTCACTCCATTAATCCTCATGGAGACATTTTTATATCAACAAAATCATGAGGTTATAGTCAAGAAGGTTTATTTTGAGAATATTACAACTTGTTTGTGTTGTAAGAAGAGATATGAAGATGGATATTATCCATTCCTATTTTGGTATCTCTAAGGTTAAAGTACAGTCAATTGGTATATGGGAGGTAAGCTTTAAGTATTTATTTGTGTGACTAGTTAAGCTTGATCTATGTTAAGAAGGTTAATAGTGTCAATATGCTTGAAGGAATATGAGGATGGCTTAATAATCCTATTAAATCATGTCTTGAGTTTTAAATAAAAATAGGGAGTACCTAATTCTACAATTAAAGTCAAGAGTGTTGTAGCCTTGTGTGTGATCAAGAGTTAGATATTCTTCAGTCATGACAAGGAAGGTAAGTGATCTTGAATTTATATTTCATTTAAAGGAGATATGCTTGATCTAAGGGGGATCTTGGAAGCTCTGAGTTCTTTGTCAAAGAGAGTGGCTAATTTTTATATCACAATATATGTTTCAATAAATTTAAGGTGATCATGTATCTAAGATGATTCATAGACACTATTTGTTGAGTTTTTGATGGATAAATTGGGAGAGTGATTTGATTGAGAGAAGTTTTTAAGAATGGTTGTCATAGGTGGTTGCCATAGTTTTTAAAGACTATGTGACATCTAGTATCTTTGAGAGGTAGTATCAGATCATAAGGGTAAAGTATGATTCCAGTAGCTATAGGGGATCATTGATGTCTACTATTAACACAAGCATGGTGAATTCTTGGTTTGAGGGAGAGCTATTCAGGTTGTTGACTGAGCTTGATCTATGTTTAATTGGTCTTGTAATATGAGTTCATTCTAAAAGAGATGGAAATTATAGAGGAAATTTTTAATTAATTTTAAAGGGGTATAAATATCAAAAAGGGTGAGAAAAGTTAATAACTAGGTCTAAGATATGATTTCCATCAAGAGTGGTTGACATAGTTTTCTGAGTATGTTTGCCATCAATGACAAAGTGGGATATTGTTGAGCATTGTCATTGATTGTTGAGTTTTGGTATTAATGTTTCCATTGATGTAAAATTTTCTTGTAAAGGTACATGGTCAAGTAATATTTGAGGTATCATGATAAAATGAGTGAACTCTAAAGAAAAAGTTGTATACTCTGAAGATATGTGTAAAGTAGCTACGAAGATACTTTGAATGAGCTAAGAAGATCCTAAGTAAAGCTCCAAAGAATGTCTGATAGTGTTTTATCATGAGATAGGATGTTTAAGTTTTTATATAAGGTGTTGAAGGACTTAAAAATTATTAGAGGTTTAGATCCAAATATCTATGTATGTAGCTCTAAAGGTTCTCTGAGTGAGCTACGAAGATCCTTAGTCAAGATCCAAAGATATGTAAGCAATTAAAAAGATGCTCCATGAAAGCTATGAATATGTGTTGTTGAAACTCTAAATAATATTAATTTTATAAGGTTGCTTTAGAATACATAAGATTCATTTAAGCACTCAAGATAAGTTTGAAGGTGAAGACCATAGGGGTAAGTACTTCAATCCAAGTCTACAACTAGACTAGTTCTAGATCCTGCTTGGCCTAATGAGGCATCATGAGTTATTGAAAAGACATATGAAGAATGTATGATAATATTTAAGCATAATAATAAATTTCATGTCATATATATGAGGTGGTGATATATTGGATAGTGGTTATAATTTCAAATTCAAGACCTATTATGAATTACAGGTCAAGGCCTAAAAAGCAAAAAAGAAAGATGGTGGCCAGATTAGGTATCAAGGTCAATTTTCATGACATGGGTAAGTAGGTTAGTATTGAAATAGGTTATTAAAGTTGTTTTTTATCATGTTAAATTTCTAGGTAATTGTTTACAAGAAAAGGCATGCAAAGTGTTTCAAGGTCTCTCGAGTGCACAAAATGAAGAGTTGTCTACCTGAGAAGGTTTTTCAAGTGCTCATTGGCACATGAAAAATATACATGAGGATATAATTTGTTCAAATTAGATGGGGAATGGTCCTATATCAAATTTACAAGCATTTATTTTTGTAAAGAAGAGCTAAGATTTATGAATGATCGTTAAGATTGGAAGTTGGTCTAAACCCTCAAAGAACCTTAACAATGACCTGATGTTGAATATATTATTCTAAAGTAATCAGAATGATTTGGTATGGATATAAAATTAATTTTAGGTTGAATTAAACTCTCTCAATCATCTCAAAGTGTGATTTTTTTCTTAGGTGAGTGAACATACCCTATAAGAAAGTGTTTGTTTTTTAGGAGATTTGTTGTAGCAGGCAAAGTTAACCAAGTCAAAGTTGCTAAGTGGATGAAGGTCAAAGTATGAGACTATTAGTTATTTTCCACAAAAGTTTTTAGATAGGATATAGATATTAGGTGTGAAAATTTGGTGATTTAATTTGGTCAGTCACTAACAGACCTAATGGTGCAACTAGTAAGAAAATTAGGTAGAAGTAAGAAGATGATTTCTAATGTGTTTTAATGTAAGAGTAATGGATTGAATTGTATGATTATTATTTTTTTAACTTTAATGATCTATCCATTATTTTTATAATATTTTAATTTAGTTCAAAATATTGGAACATTGAAGCTAAAATGGCTTATTAGGTTGAATGTAGTCTGTGAGAGAGAAGATCAATAGATTGGTCTACAAGACCAACAGTTACCATTTGTTCTAGTAATAATTTTGATGAAGGTTACTTTGAGGATGTTATAAGATATTTTTCATGCATCTAAATCCCTTTAATACATTCAATTAGGTATCAAAATTTTATGTTTTCTTGACTATTTTTTGAAGTCAGTTGGCAAATCTAAGTGACCATCTTGTAGAGAAGAGTTTGAACCTGTATACCGTTAGTTAAAGCATATAATAAAGTTTGAGATGACACTAAGGTCATGAGGTTTCTTAATATTTAATTTATTTCAATTTTTTTTTGAAAAAATTGAGTTTATGCTTTAGTTGTTCAAAATAGATTCTTTGTGTATATACAAGCCTATTGTGAATAGTGATTTTAGAAGGGGTTCAAATGATGGTTGGACCTAAAAGGTGTTATGGACCTAAAGTGAAGTTTTATAAGATATATTGGAGTTTTATATGATGTGTTCCTTCCATGTGAGGTTCTTAAATATTCTTCAAGAAGATCAAATGATAATGTGTTGTTAAGAAGGCTTTTTAGGTCTCCATAAAGTCTAAAAGAGAAGTAAGGGCTAATTAAGCTATGGTCGACCTAATGTATTGGTGTATTCATGATTTAAGTGTGTTATTTTAATATAATAATACCTATTATATGTATAAAATAATAGGTTTTAAGTGTCTAGATGACTAATAAGGATATGATTAAGTGTCTTGTATAAAAGCAAGGCTAATTAGGCCTATTTGTGAATGCTTAGAGAGAGCAAAGAATAAGCAAATAAAATAGATGTTTGGTGAGAAAAAGGAGGTCATTTAGATCATAATATAATTTTTATTAATATATAGATATGTTTTTCATAAGAGGATCAAATTCAGAAGACCGAATCAATCCATGAAGAGGGCTAGTTGAGAGAAGTAAAGGCCAATTTGAGAAGGATAAAAGTGTACAAAGAGTTGAGGAAGAATATCATAATTTTTTGTATGATAAAAAATGGTCTTTTAAGTTTATAAAGTATTTTAGGTGGCTGAGTTGGTTGGTTTTGAGTCATCTATGGGTTTTGGGTCTCCTTGAAAGTGGGTGCTTGTTAAAGCCTAGCTAATTTGGTGCTTAGTTAGTTGGGGTTGATGCTCCATATAGATTTGGTGATTCACTAAAGATTTATTTTTTTCTCATGGTAATATGGTACATTTTCATCATCAATGGATTTTATTCCCCTTAAGGATTTCCCATATATATTTTTTGTTCATGCATTTCATACTCTTGTGGATTGATGTGTATGCTTGCTAATATATGCATGCTTATATAAATGATTTATGATTTATTAAGTAAGATTATCAAAGAAAGTTTTTGAAGACTAATTCATTCCCCCCCATCTTAGTCATTTATCTTCCAACATCTTCATATATATATATATATATATATATATATATATATATATATATATATATATATATATATATATATATATATATATATATCACCATTTATATAATAAAATATGCCAATGATTTTTCATAACTAAATCATGGTATAAAAATATAAATTACAACATGTATCTATATGTATGAAAATTAGCACACACTAATATGTGCACTCAACTCCCTGAGATTTGGCCAAGGTAGCTGACATAATGGAAGGACTAGGGGTTTTGTTATTTATTAGGTGGAATGATATTTGGGATGGATTATCATGATGGAACTAGAAGAGCTCAATATTTTATGGATGCACATTGAGAGCATTGAGCTATGTGGAGATAGAGCTCCAAGGCCCTTCAGTCTCTAATATCAAAAAAGGTATATTTTTTGGTCAATTCTAGTCTTAGGTAAATAAGGGAGATTGATCTCAATGACTCATTAGAAAATATTTACTCTATTGGTTTGAATTTTAATAGCTAATTTCATCTACTAGATGTGAATGATATAAGATGAGGTTAGACCTGATGAGAATAAGAATGGGATGAATGGGTGAATAGGCTTGGATAATATCATATTGACATCCCCTATTCTATGGGATAATAATTATAGGTGGATCAAATTTTGACTCTTATTCATCTAAAGTAGCTAAGGACTCTTTAATGAGGTGGGGAATTGGAGTGGATTGAAATATCTCACGTCATAACTCAATACTAATGTCAAACTATGTGATAATGTTGGGACCAGGTGTTCTAACTCTAGGGAATAGGCCATGTTGGACAAGATCTAGTTTCTCAAGAAGGGTCATCCAAATTATACTTGGTGAGAGCTAGGAAAAAGTGTATGAGCTTGTTCAATCAATGGATTGTGAGATATGCTTATTGAAATGTTGAAGTAAGGCTTTGATATGTAATGCTTGCATGAATGGTAAGGCTTATGTAAGATATGTTAAGATATGTTTGCTTGCATGGATGGGAAAGAATTTTAATGTGATGTGTTTTCTTACATGAATGGAAATTATTTTGTTTTTATGTGGTTATTTTCATGAATGACAAGGATTTTATTTTTATGCGATTTATTTCATGAATGGCAAGGCTTTTTTGTTATGTGGTTGTTTGCATGAATGGAAAGGATTTTATAGGTTTTTAACCAATGAATACTTGATGAAAATAAAGTGCTAAAAGTAAATAATGATAAAACTAAAATCAAAAATATTTTTTTCTGTCCTTTTCCATATTTGGAATTAATACAATGAGGGATGGAAGAAACTTATACTACTATGCAAGATGTTGATTTCTCCTATATTTATTTGCATGCAAAGTAGATGCAATGTTTTTGTTTATTTTTAATTATTTTATGTGAAAAGGTATAAATGTATGAATTAAATATATTGTGAAAAAGTAATATGATATGAGATATAATCTAAAATAATATAAATTAAACATTTTTTATTAACCTTCTTTGAGAGCAAACTAGGTTTAGCTTTTTAACCTTTTTAACTTGCTACAAACAATCTTTTTTATAGTGAATTGATAGGATGAAAGAAAAAGTTATAAGTTAGGATATTATATTTTGAAAGAGATAAATTAAAATTATTTTAACTATTTAAAGTAATATAAAATATAAAATCTTCATACATTCACCTATAGTTGACTATGTTTTTATGTTTTCCCAAGTGATTGTTTTAAATCCAAGAAAATTGTCTAGATCTTGAATGAAAAAAAATTGTCTTGGATGGAAATGAATTGAATTTTTACTAAGATTTATTTTTTTAATGATTTATAAGAGATTTTTTTAATTTTAAATGAAACTAATCTATTGAATGTAAGCATAAACCAAAACTAATTATGTTTTTGGTTGTAAATATAAATGAAATAGGTAGATCTATTTCACCATCAAATTTACTTATTTTATATTTTAAATGGGAAAATAATTTAATCAAAATAAAAATTTATATTAAATTTAATATAATAAATAATAAATACTGGAAATCAAAATAACTCCAACCTAATTCTATAATAAATTAGTTGAAGTGCAAGATGTGTGTTGATATAAGAATCCTTAGCATATTAGTTTTATATTCTCTTATGTAAATTTTTTCGCATTGATTTTTCACCCTCTAGGGAGATGTCTCACATTTTCTCACTCAATAAACATAAAAAGAACACCCCAAAGGTTATGGGTCACCTATGGTTGGAGTGAACCTCTAGAGACAGTCATCTTCCCTTGATGCATTACCTAATACCAACACTAACGCTATTGTACTTATAAATAAAAGGGATGAGTGCATAAAAATAAATGAAATGAAATCAAAAATGGGTGATACACTATAATATTATGACATGAAAAACTTTAGAACTATGGTATACACAACTCAAACATGAACCTCCTAGTAGCATTATTTTAGAGTGATACAAAGATATATGATAGTATTATAAGGATAAGCATTCATAACCACAACTAAAAATGAATAAATCATAAAGATACATAGACTATGACCTATAAAAGATAGTTCACTTGCATAGAGTTGAAATGGAATTGGACACAATCAAAGGGGAAGAACACTTTGAGAGTATTAAAAATTCATAAGATACATATAGAATGCAAGTTATGAGAGGGTAAAGTAGTTATTCATTGATTAAAAGGCATAAAATATAGGTATAGGGATCAAGGATGGGACAAATTTTTTAGAATTTCTAAGTATAAAAAGGGTTCTCTTTGATGATAATTTTGCTTATTTTTATAAGTAAAATATTCAGAGCTCGAGTCCTTTTTTGGCCTTCCCCATTATCAAGGTGGTTATAAATTTGATGATGATTAGGGAATTGGGGTCAAGGTAGTGGTTATCTCCTTAATATTACCATAGTCACACATATGTAATTGCCTACCACATCCCCTCAAGCATGTAGCTTTTCTTCTATATGTGTATTCTCCACTCACCTTTATGATGAATAGGGCTAGATAACATCAACCTCTCATCATTTTTATAGAGTTTATATTGAGTTGTGCCATGATTTATATTTTAAGCCACTCCAAGATTTATCCTTTGAATAAAATATAATTACAAATTCTACTCATGAATTTGATATTTAAATAGGTGAAATGACCCATCAAATTTTTTGTAGTCAATGCCAACGTAGATGCCAATAAACTCTTTAGTGGCAGGTTCCAACCACATGTCAACATTAGGCTCATTCTAATCCCTTTATTATTCTATAAGTATATTCCCCTTAAGCCCCATGGACTTAAAATTTTGAAGACTCCAAATCTTACTCAATGCTTACCAACTATCCCCTATGATTTGGATATAAAGTCCTAGGCTCTACTAGTCCAAATAACACTCACATATTGGCTCTTATCTTTAAGTGCAACATTGAATGTTATTTTTATGATGAATTGAGGTTCACCACATGGAATCATCCCATTCACACACTTTTATAACACACTTTTTGGATTACACAGATCACTATAGGGTTATGAAGTAATGATATTTTACCACATGGTGTCATCCAACTAACCCACTAGCCTATAGGCTCTATATCTCTTTGGGTTACATGGATATATCTGATAAAGTGGGGTAATGATATTGTACCATGTGGTATCCTCTATCTAACTCATTAACTCAGAGGCCTAGAACTTATACATATGGTTATAGGATGTTAGGACATTAGGATTGAGACACATGGAAGCTTCCCACTTGCACACTTCCCTATAACCTTGTTGATGTGGAAATTGCTTGGAAACTTCATAAAAATTGACTAAGTGTTGAAAGGAATTTTAAAAGGGCTTAGGACCACTAGGATATTGACACATGGAATTGGGCATGTTTTTGTGAAATTTGAAATTTCATGACAACACCCCCAATTACAATCATATAAGCTATTAGAGGTGTTTTAAGGATAAGGACGGTAAAATTTTTACAAAATAGACATTGAATCTATAACCCAATAAACAAGGATCAAGTCACATATTTAGATCTATTTGTTTTCAAAGGTTCTAATGATGAACCATTGATTAGTTTATGGACTAATATTATGGATGATATGCATCCAATATTTTGGTCAATCCTAATTTGGGAGTTTTGAGTTACAAATTTGAACATATTGATGATATATCAACTATACCTATTTCATCAAGATAAGGTTAAATCAAAAAGATAATCCCTCAAGATGACCATCTTGGTATTACTCACACCAACATTGGTGGATTGGAGCCAATATTGTAAATTAGAATAAAGAAAGTATTTATTGGTAGTCTTGCATCAACTATCATCAAGAATAAATTCAGTGAATATTTTCAATAGCTTGGAACTATTTTAGATGCATGTATGTTGTATGTTCAAATAACTCAAAGGCCTCAGGGATTTGGTTGTGTCACTTATGCATTGGAATATATAATAAGAGCATAGTCATGAGCAAAAAAGGCAATTTTGGTTGTCAATTTGGTTAGGTATACATTTTCATTTTTGAAGATAATATTATGGAGGCTCTATCAATATGGTGAAATCATAGGTTGAATTTAATATAAATGATAGTCTAGCCAAAATTTCATTCCATCAATTATGTTTTTAACAAGATTTTACAATATGGAGTATACCTATCATTAGATATCTAACAATCAAGATTAGTACCCTTAATATTGAAAGAGTATAGAATCTAAAAATTCACTTTTTGGCCATTTATGCTCATGTGTAGGTGTTCATTATAACTACCTTTAGGGTGTTGGGAATCTCTCATTGTGAATTATACCTGGTGATCCAAATGTCATTGATTTAAATTACCTTTCATATCAATTCAATTAATATTTAAAGAATCTTGTGAGGGATGAGTGTGTGGGTTCCAAAAGACACTATTTAATAATTTATTCAAGGTTGTCACTCAAATTAAACAAATCTTATATTTACAAATCTAATAATGAAAAATAAATTCCATCACCTAATGTATTTTTAGGCAAAGAAGAGTCATGTGATTATTGATAAACTAAAATATGTGAGACATTAAATTTTACATTCATGGTGGATCTCAAAATGAAGGATATTACAAAAATTACAATGTGGGGTTTTTTCAATGTGGTCAACTCTTTATGGCTTAGGATTGCACTCAAAATAGGTGAAAAGTTGATGTTAGTGGCAAGGATAAAATAGTTTGGTTATGATCATCCCTATACTATGGATTATAATACCAAAATGGATATTATTAATTTATTTGTCTATAATTATAAGTGGAAATGGATTTTATCAAGGATAAATCTTTCAAATTATTGATCCCTTTCTAAGTAGCATTACAATTGATCTTTTCAATCCTACATGGTTTAAGCTAGGTTTGACTGGTGATCATCAATATATAAATGCAAGTGTGTCTATTTCATTTTATCATACTTGGATTAGGATTACCATACATTAAAAATATTTTTATTTTTAGAGAGTGTTGATGATGAAACATATTTTATAGAGGCCCTTATCAAAAGGCTTATAATGACTAATTTTCCAAGTCATGCACAAGTTATTTCTGACCCTAATATAAGAGGCTTTAAACAACTACAATTAAGAAAAGTCAGGTATTCTTAAATATTATAAATGTTCAAACATAGGTTGGGGTGAGAGTATTTCATGGTGTCATGGGCTTCAATGATTTTATTAGATATAGAGAAAAATTAAAACTACAAGATTAATCAATATTAATAATGGAAAATGTGAGTATATAAAGTAATCATGAAAAGTATACCTCAAAGCAAGCGTATATTATGGAATTTATCATATGATTCAGATGGAAACATTTTGTTAAGGCATTTTGTCAATTAATTTAAGTTCCATGTCAAGTTATTACTAAATGGAGGGAAGAAGGCAAAGCTAGAATTGTACCAAGTTTTGTTTGTATTGATGAAGTCCATATGCTTGACATTAAATGCTTTTCATTCTTGAATCATGCTTTAGAGAATGATATGGCACCAATAATGGTTGTTGTAACAAATCATCTTATTAAAAAAATCCATAGGATAAATTATAAGTCCCCACATGGTATGTCCATTAATCTATTGTATTTCTTGCTAATCATTACAACACATCAATATGAAGAAAATATGATGCAAAAAAATCTTGATATAAGGTGTGAAGAGGAAGATTTTGAAATGACAGATGATGCTAAGGAACTCCTAATAAAGATAGTAGTTAATACATATCCATTTTATACTATTCACTTAATCATGATAGATACAATATCTTTTCTTAATTAAAAAGGAAAACATGTGGAGATTGATGATGTTATCCATGTGTACTCATTATTTATGGATGATAAGAGGTCAACACAACTTCTCATGGAATATCAAGAGAATTTCATGTTCAATGAGGTCCCAGGTAAGGTTTGAGAAGAAGATATAATGGTTGAATAATTATTTTCTTGTAGATTTGACATTATGAAGACAATGAATAGTTTTGTAGTGGTGAGGAATAAATTTGTAAAAAATTATTAGGCAAGCTACAATGTTTAGTATGTATAGGAGAATTACAGTTATAGAAGTAGGATGAAATTTCATAATAAATGTAAAGTAATTATCTATATTGTCTTCAATGAAGGAGAAAACTAATAAATTCTTCATCAAAATTCTAGTCCTCTCAAGTCTTTTCTTTCAACTCTTAGTTTCAATTATTGTAATAAATATCATATTTGTAATTCTTTTAAAAATCATTTTAATTCATGAATCTAAATTGTACTTAGTGCAAAAATCACAATTTCACCTTTGCACTTTTCAAGTCACGAAATTTCACTTTTTCAATCTTGAACTTAGTGCTTTTCAAGTCATGTAATTTCACTTTTACACTCTTACACATGGTGTAACTTAATTAACTCATTTTTACACCACTTAAATTTTGATTTTTTGTAAAATCACTTTTGCATCATCTAAAATGCAAATAATATGGTTATGCATTGTAACCACCTGTTTCTACGCTAAATTGCTTTCTACATTCAAAGAAGAAATTAAGAAACTAAAAGAAATGGTCAAGGCTAGAAGATACCTGGATATGGTCATGCGCACCGAAATCAGACATTGGAAGGTACTCCTCTTTGGCTGTGGAGGAATGACACCTGTAAAGAAAAATAGACTAAACACAAAAAAATGTTAGACGAAGAGACGGTGGGCTGTCAAGCAAATGCCTGATCCCAAAAGTACAAAGACTTCCTAGAAGGATATCAACCCACTGATTAAAAATAGAAATATTTGATAGAAATGGAAATAATGAAAAGGCAGAATGGAAGTAAATAAAAGATTAAATAAATAAAACCTATACCTGATATTCAGCGAACTGCTCTGCACAGTCACCGGTGTCGGTCTCTGTGCCGGCGTCGGTCAGTGGAAGGTGATGATGTCGGTTAAGGTGCCAGCGTCGATCAGGGTAATGACCAGCATCAGTCAGGGCAACAGTTTTGGAAAGAGTCTGGGCAAGTCTGGTCAGATTTGGTCGAGTCTAGACAGGGTCTGGGGGTTTGCAGAAGGTCTGTTGTTTTGTTTGGGGTTTGTGCAGGGAGTTTGAACAGAGTTACAGACTATGTAGTCAGGGAATAGTAGGCAGAGGTGTAAAGGAGGAAGTCAAGTCTTGGGTCTACAGTCTGAAGATATGGGGTGATAGCAATAATAAACAAATAATAACCAGAGAGAAACAAAAACACAGAGGAAGATACTTACCTGTTACACACTGCAAGTATGATAAAAGACATGATTGAAGTCATTGATGTGCTGCCAGAAGTTGATCAAAGCGAATGTAGATTGGTTGAATGCCAGAGTTGATTTATCGCCAAAGTTATGAATGGTTCCTATTCGAATGTTCATGATTTTGCTGATGAAGGTGAAGGATGGTTCGATAACCGATCGAGAAATTGATTGGGAACCGAATGGATAATGGATAACAGAATAACGGTTCCTGCATTCGGGTTGAGAACGCAGTGCTAAGGAGAACCGACGTCGGCAGGACCGCCGACATTGGCCGAGAAGTGACCGACGTCGGCGACGTCAGTCGGGTGGCGACCGTGGTCGGTAGATGCAGAATGGGGGCAGAGACTAACTTTAGCCTTTTGCTCATTTTGACATGCTGCCAAGGTCAAGGCTAGTGGGGAAAATGGTCGACAGGGGTTAAATAGGTGAGGGAGAATAACATGAGGGATGACCAAGGGGGTCGACACAATTTCGGTGTCTACACCACCTTCCCATGTTATAAATTTGAGTGTTAGGCTCATTATAAGGGGATTTTTTTAAAATATAACTCTGAGACATATTTATAGAAGGTGGGATAATTTTACAACTCAAAAAATATCAATAAAATGGAGGATATTTGTAAATTATGTGTTCAAATTCCCTTCACAAATTATGGCTATGTATGATTCATTTGTATTCAAATATTTGATTTTGAAACTTTGTCATAATTGTTAACAATTAGTCTTAATGTGGAAATTGCATAGTATAATTCCTTTTTGAATCTATGCCTATTATTTCCACAAACATGAAATCTTTGTGGGGTTTAAGCAATATTTTAATTGTCTTTTATGGGTAAATATGGGATGATTGTCTTTGGTTTTATATCAATATCAAATAATAATCTTAGTGTATGTTTTACACTCCTAAGGGTGTAATTATGTCTTTACCACCCTTTGAATGAGAATATATTTCCACAAGCACAATGCTTCTCATTCTTGGGATATTCTAATGAATCTATGTGTTTAATCACCTAGAGTTATCCATTTTTCTTGGGATTATCATGGTAGCTTATGTGTTTAAATGGATATAATAATCATGTTTCCTTTTATTCCTTTCATTTATATATTTCCCATCATTACCTTCATTCACCTCATTTCATTTCTATATCCTTTATGTGTTTTCCAATTAATTATGAAACCCCCAATAGAATACATTTTTGTTGTAAATAGTTATGAAAAGCTTTTCCCTCAATTTTCCATTTTTTGGATTTCAATAAATTTAGCTCTACCTAATAATAAGAGAGGGACTTTTTCCCTATGTTTTTGACCATTATAAGGACTCAATCCCCACACTATTGACTTAAAGTCATGAATTTATCCCCCTAACAAATTTTTGAGCCAATAGTTGTTGGCAACTCTACTGGGGATCAAGGTGATTTATGCATGTGTTTTTAGACATTGCAAGGAACATCCCCTAAAATTTAGGTTGGTGAATCCATTAATAAAAATTACCTAGTTCCTACATCTTCTTGATTGAAGAAATGGCATTGGTTCACCCCAACCCCAATGTTCTCTGTGTCCTACAAATAAAATGTTTTGGGATAATTTATTTGGCCCAATACAATAAATTACATTCAGGCTCAATGAATATACTTCCAAAGTTTTTTGGATAAAATTTTCAAGATGTAGATAAACATATCATGGACTTCATAGTATCCTATAGCATATTGATATTTATACATGAAGATGTCATTGTCAATATTTTTGTTAAAACTCTCATTGGACCTACTAATGATTGATTTTGGCACTTAGAAGATGGATGAATTATGAATTGGTAATATTTAAAGAATAAGTTCCTAAATAGATTCAAATAATTTGTAGATGTGTACACACTATTATCATATGTCTTCCAAATCTAGAAGCAATATGATAAGTACATGAGAGATTTTGTAGCAAGATTCAACAAATTGTTGAGACTAATTCTTTAGGTAGATAAACCATGTCCCAAAAAGCAACTATATGTATTTATTGGTTTATTTACACCCAGATATCAAAATCATCTTAATAAAGGAAAATATAAATAACCTAGGAGTTATGCAACAAGAATCTATCAAGATTGAATATGGCATGGTCTTGTTTGGAATGTTGAAGAATGAAGTTTTAAAACATATTATAACTATTGTAAATAGTGAATAAGTAGTGAAAATTGATATAGTCAAAAGTAATCATCATTCAAAAAAGATATTATAAAGGCAAATTATTGATTAAACATGTTAGAACTCCAACAGAGGAAAAGAGAAAGTGCTTCCTATCACATATGATTGTTTTAGTTTCACAATTATAGAAGAAAGTGAATAGTTGAAATAACTAATGATTGATCGAAGAACAGATGAAGAATTTGGTTTCCACTATGACAAAGAAGAGAAAGATTTACCTATTTCACTAGTTTAATTAAACCCCATAGTCTTAGGAGAAAATGGGTTAGATGAAGAACAACTCATTGAACCATAATTAGAAAAAAGAAATAATGTTGAGTGTGATGTTATACTTTCTAAAAGATAAGATAATATGAAATCAATTTTTAGTCAAGCAGAAGATCCCTTCTTTATCAGAATGAAAGATTTAATAGTCAAAAATGAATATTCCTTAGGTATTTCATTTTCAAGTTCTACCAAAGAAGAGTTCTCGATAGGATTTGAATCCAAAGAAATTAAACCTATGCAGATTAGGGATTATAATCATGCCAAGGTTGATATCAAGGAAGACATCAAGATAGAACAAAAAAAATGGTGCCTGATATTCATTTGATGTGAAATAGAAATTATCAAGGTAGAAGATATCAATGAAGGTGATGAAAATGACTCATTCAAAAAAAAAATTCTACTATAGGATGTAATTTAGAAATAAATATCAAAACTTTATTCATTTTAGAAGATAATCATATTATGGTTCTACAACAAAAACAAATATGTGACACACTTCTCTAAAATTTAGGTATTATATCTAGCATAGATGCATTTGAAGTCACCTAATAAGACATTGAAAAAGTTTAATATTAATAAGAATTGATCATAGAATATTGGAGAGTTCATAATGATTTCATTTCAAAATAGGAAAACATTTTTGACTTATTCATTCATGATCATCCTTGTGTCAATGGTTATTATAAGCTCCTCTTCCCACCTTCTTGGTCATAGTTGTTGAATGTCTTTGAACCTCTAAGTCAAATTGATTATTCTAAAATAGTAGGTACTTATCTTATCTGGTGAATGTTTTGTATAGTCTCCTCATTTTCCTCTATTCCTTGTAAATAGTTTTATTCTCCCTATTTTGGTTTTTTTCCTTTTCCTACATATGTTACTTTTTAATAAATGAAATAGTTTGTTTATTATTCCTTCATCTTCATGTATTAGTCTTTCTACCTACACATATGTGTAGTTATGATATATATCTCTAATATATCATGTATAATCACATTATTTTTAAGGATGTTATAATGACCTTTAATTCAAGGTCAATGAAAAGATCATATTTTTAGAAATAAACATTGAATTTCTTCATCTAAGTGGATTTACAAGATATAAAGTTGATAGTAGATTCAGAGAATAACTTTTATAGCCATGAAAATGGTGATATTGATGTTTTTTCTTCAAATTGTAGAATGGGTGGGTTGTTTATGGATCTCTTCAAGTGAATAGTTGGTAAAAATGTAAATTTTTAGAATAGGGGATCTAGCCTGGCAACTTGTGTTCATTTCTCATATGATTGAGATAGGCAAACTTGTTGTCAATTGGTCAGATTAGGACATATAAATGTGAGCTACATAGAATTATTGAGGAATATAAGGTAATGAAGCAACAATCATGTAATATTATAGATTTCTCATGTATTCCCATGGGAAATGTGGTCCCATAATTGGAGCTAGTTATTGTCATGAAGTTTGACATTCATGTCAACACCCCCAATTATGCTCATATAGGAAATTAGAGGTGTTTTAAGGATAGGTATGGTAATTTTTTTTAAAAATAGACATTGAATTTATATCCAAATGTATAAGGCTCAAGTCACATATTGATATCTATTTATTTTTGTAAATTCTAATGATGAGCCATTGATTAGTTTTCAAAGTAACATTGTGGATTGATATGCATCCAAAGAGAATATTTTTTTCAATCCTAATTTAGGAGTTTTGAGTAAAAAATTTGAACATTTTTATGATCTCTCAATTATACCTCTTTTAGAAAGATAAGGTTAAAACAAAAATGACAATCCCTCAAGATGACCATCTTGGTATTACTCAAAGCAACAGTGGTGGATTAAAGCCAATATTGTAGATTAGAACAAATAAAGTATTTGTTGGTAGTCTTGCATTTACTATCATGGAGAATAAATTTAAAGAATATTTTCAAGATTTTAGCACTATTGTAGATGTAAGGTTGATGTATGTGTAAACAACTCAGAGGCCTTGGGGACTTGGTTTTTTCATTTATGCATTAGAAGATGTAATAGGATCATAACTATGAGTAGAAGAGGTCATTTTGGTTGTGAATTTAGTCAGGGATGCATTTTTGTTCTTGAAGATAATATTATGGAGGCTATGTAAATGTGGTGAAATCAAGGGTTAAACTAAATAAAAATGACATTCTTTCCAAAATTACATTCCATCAATTATGTGCTTAACAAGATTTTACAACATGAGGTATACTCAGTATTGGATTATCTAACAATCAAGATCATTACCCTTATATTGAAAGAGTATATAATATAAAAATTAACTTTGTAGACATTTATTCTCATGTGTGCATGTTCATTTTAAGTAGCTAATAGGACTTAAACTCACACCCTTGTGACAAGTTATTAGGGCTTCCCTTGATTGAGCCATAAAATGGGAACAACCCTAGGATATGGGTATTCCATGATGGGGTTAAACCTCTAAATTAGGTTAGATTCCTATTTGATGCTCACCTAAACTAAAGCTAAGCATATTTCTTCATGAGAAAAAGGTTAGAAAGAGATAAGGGCTCCTCATAAAGTTAACAAGGTGATGTACCAAAATTACAAGTCAATTCTCTCTACTTGGCTCAAATAAAACTAATGAAACAAGTAAAAAACTAGATTCATACTTCAACTATCTATTCACATATCTATTCGGAGGCTCACCAAATGGTATAGGATAAGGGAAATGAAGGATAAGTCTAAAGTAAGACACTAACCAGTCATAGGATCCACATGTGGGCTTTGATCAAAAGATGTAGAACATTAAACATGGTGTGCATGAATAGATGAACTATTATCTAATTGAGATTGAAATTAGATGAAGGAGAAGTTTCTACCACATACATAAATTAGACATATACACACTATACAAAAATAGTGAAATCAAAATATAGCCTTCTATTACTTTAAGAGGTTGCAAATTCTATCTTGGCAGAGTCTAGCCTAATCAAGAGGGGAAATCAAGAGAAATATAAAGAAAGATCAACTGATCTATCTAAAAAGTGAGAGATATCTATTTTTATCCCCAAGGCCTCTATTTATAAAATAAAAAAGAGAGGTAAATAAGAGGTTATAAAGCTTGTTGTTCTTGATAACTAATGAGTTGTTAACTTTTGAGATGTCCTATCATGCTTTTGGTCTAATCAAAACAAGTCATTAAGAATGATATTTTCATAATTTTCTAAGATAGCCTCTAGATCATTCTATTTTTATAAAGTTACACTAGAAGACAAGAGTTTTCCAAAGGTGGTAAGTCATGATTTAGCTCAAAGTGAATTCTCCAACCACTTTCTAAATTCCCAAGCTCTGATATTTTGATCTTTCCATTAGATCCCATTATGAGATCAAGATATTTAGGTCTTTGAAATACCAAGGACATGTCATGTCTATTTTTAATGATGGTTTTTTGAGGCATGACTTGAAATAATATTTTCATGCCTATTTTGTGCCTTCGATCTTGAACCAAATTAACCATAGAGGAAAACCAATCTACGGATATTAATTTTCCTATAGATATAGCACCTTGTCCAATAATTGGTCCCATCTAAGTCCATATCGAGCTCTACTTCATTTATTTCTCAAGTCAAGCTTGAGTTCAGGATCTTATTTTTATCAAGTCAAGATTGTCCTACTTGATCACCTTTTGTTGAATTATCTTGGATCATTCCTTTGTTAGCTTTCAGCAATCTAGATTTATTCTTTTGACACCTCAACCATCACATGTCATCAGATCCTAAGATCTAGTTAAATAGGAATCATATATATTTAGGAATATCACCTTGAGATCTAATTCTTTTTGTTCTTTGGGATATGCTAGCCATTTTAATTAATCCAAGTTCTTGTGGTCTTCACACTTATCAGTTGCACACTCTTCCTTAGGTCTCTGCCAAGGATTTTTGAACCCCAATGGCTAGTTCATAGAACTTAATCTTGATGTTTGTGTGAAAGTCATTTGAAATATATGAGAACACTTTTGATGTCCTATATACCATTAAATTTAAACTCATATGGATCTTTTCTTAGGCATAAAGTTGACACTTGCACATACGTCTTTCATATTTTGGCCAACTTTGCAAACTTGTATTTTGAAGTGTAGAACTCATAAAGGAATAAAACTTTTAGGAGATGGTATTAATACCACAAAGATTAAACCCATTTTCTCTGATGGCTTGGAAATCTTCCTAAGTGAAGATATCAAATGCACAAGTTGGCTGGTCCACTCGATCTTGGCTCAAAAATGGCCAAGTATGAAGATTTGGTCATTTTAGTCCATAGAACCCACTTTGACGATGCATATTTTTCATATTTATTAATCATGAGAGTTTAAAAATGGCATGAATGATCTTTTCATGATAATTAATTAACCCATAAGACTAATTTTCCTTGACTTAATCCATATGCAAAAAATCTAGTAGTACTACAATAGTCATTTATCTTTTCCTGCTATTGGGGACAAATGTCTGGACAAAGTCTAGATGGAGTGAGTGGAGAATATGAGTTACACATGCTCCCTAGTTTTTACTAAGCATTTTATAAGGTATTCTACAATGGTATAGTGTTTTAAAGGCTTGTGAACTTCATGACCTCTTTGCTCTACCCACACCATCTAGAGCTTGTCTAAATAATTTGAATTAATTACTCAATCAAGAACTCTACATCGAGATGATTTATAAAGTGGGAAGGGCTTAGTATGTGGGCCAAATATGGCCAAAATTCTTAGTGACTCATAGGGAAGCATGTCTGCTATGCTTGAGAACCTAGTCTATTTGCTAGTCATATCCATTGGGTGTGGAGTCACCTCTCTACAACTGAGTTAGTCTAGAACCTATTTTGAAATAAAAGGATAGAAGGAACAAAAAAAATAAAATAACCTAATAAAAAAATGTTCACTAAGGTATTTGGAGAAAATCATGAAATTTAACCTATCCTAAACTAACCAAATAGAATGAAACTATACAAAACCATTAACTAGTTATACAAAGTAGATGCCTTTTCTCAATAGTAAATGATGTTTTACATGTTTGAGGGCTTATAAAAAAATATGGATAAGTAATATATTTTAAACAAATTTATGGTATGCTTCTCCTAGAAAAAGAACAAAAATGAACTCACCCTTCCAGTCTGATTGCTTAGATGTGAAATCCTCATGTAGTGAATGATCAAGTTGATCTTGTTCTTGTTGAAGCTCAAACTTATGTTTTGAATTAAGCAAAACATATAATGGCTCATCCTTGGCATATTCCAAATGAGTTAGGTACCTGATAGGGTATCCTCTTATCAACACAAATATTGAGTGATTATATTTTACCTCGCTCTTACACATTGTTGTTTCATCATCATGCTCCTCAGGCACAATCAGATCATAGTCTTCTTGAAGCACATGCCTATGTGGAGATTTATACTTTTCCCTAAAATTCTCCTTCTCATAAGGTGATGGTCCTTATAGTTATATCTCTTTATTTCTAAATATGTCTTCCTCATCAAAATCACTTAGAATTTTGACCTAAGGATTTCCTTCATCAAGATCCATCTCATCAATATTAAATCCATGCCAAGAAGGTTGGTATAAACCTAATTATCCCTCTTATAAAATAAGTGGGATACCTATTATGATATCCTCATCATAGACACTTGCATTATATTCTTCATGCCTACCTATGACTACAATATTCTCCTCCATCTTTTGTACAATAGGCTTCCAGCCCAAAAGGGAGATGGCAGGTGGGTGAATAAATCCTCCTTACTTGTAGCTTATCAGAGTATCCTTCTAGTTCAAGTATTTGAAGGATACTTTCAATGGCCCTTGAGGGAATGAGAGAGATTATTTTAACTCTTTAACACCAAGCTCATTGATTTGGGCTATAGTTTCTTGATTCACTCCTTTCATGATTAACTCCTTTTCTATCATAATTGGTTTAGTTCTTGGTGAAGATGAAACTTGACAAGGTGGACTAGGGGGTGTTTTAGGATCTTCAAGAGTTAGGATTGAGGCACTATGTAATATTTACTCAAGTGTACCTACTATATTTCAAAGGATATCAATATACCACCTACTTCTTGAATCAAACTCTATTATTTCCACATCTTCATTTGCATAGGCCATCCATTATTCACCATCGAGGGAGGTCCACCCATATTTGAATGACTAGAAAGTACTCCTTTCCATTTTTATAACATGGGTAGGTATGACTAGAGAAAACTCTAAACCCCTACCAATCTCCCTTATCAACCCCATATAGGCTAATAATGCTTTCTTGACTCTTAATAGGGATGTAATAGGATAAGCCTAGTCTTGATAAGGGATATGAGGGGGGTGAAAGGCATGATAAGGTTGTTAGGAATTTTTAGGAATACTTGAATGAAAAATATAAACATTATCCATCTAATAATAGGGATATTGAGGCCTAGAATAAACATATTAATTAGAATATGGTTAATTATACATATTGAATAATGATGATTAGGCACTTGAACTACTTAAAATAGAAGAGAGATACTCAGAGTCACCATTAGTGTTTATTGAATGACTCTAAAAGCTAGTATGTAGAAGAACAACACCAAAAAAACATTTATGCTAATTTATTATTTAGTCCCATTGTGCATTCCAAAAACTATTATGGCTTCAACTCGCACCCTTGGGAGAAGTTATTCGAGCTTCCCCTGATTGAGCCACAAAATAGGAACAACCCTGGGTTGTGGGTATCTTATGATGGGCTAAACCTCTGGGGTAGGATGAATTCATATTTTATGTTTACCTAAACTAAAGATAATCTTATTGATTCATGATAAAAGGGTTAGAAAGAGATAAGGGCTCCTAAGAAAGTTAATAGGGTGATGCACCAACATTACAGGTCAATCCTCTCTACTTGACTTTAAGAACAAAAATGAAACAAGTAAATGACTGGGTTCATACTTCAACTATCTATTCACATATCTATGTGGAGACTCACCAAATGGTCTAGGTTGAGGGAAATGAAAGAGAGGTCTAAAGTAAGACACTAACTAGTCATAGGATCCATATGCAGGGTTTGATCAAAAGATGCATAACACTAAACCTAACATGCATGACTAGATGAACTAATAGCTAAGTGAGATCACAATTTGATGAGGGATAAGTTTCTACCACATGCACAAATTTGACATATATACACTATACCAAAAAAGTGAAATCAAAACATAGCCTTCTATTGCTTAAAGAGGCTACAAATTCTATCTTGGTAGAGTTGGGTCTAAACAAGAGGGGGAACCAAGAGAAATATAGAGAGAGATCAAATGATATATCTAAAAAGTGAGAGATATTTGTTTGTGGTCACAATGCCTCTATTTATATCAAAAGAGAGAGAGAGAGAGAGAAAATAGGTTATGAAGCTTGATATTCTTGATAACTAATGAGATATTAACTTTTGAGATGTTCTATCATGCTTTTAGTCTAATCAAAACAAGTCATTATGAATGAGATTTTCATAATTTGCTTAGATAGCCTCCAAATCATTCTTTTTTATAAATCTACACTAGAAGACAAGAGTTTGCTAAAGGTGGCACGTCATGATTTGGCTAGAAGTGAATGCTCCAACCACTTTATAAATTCCCAAGCTCTAATTTTTTGATATTTCCACTAGATCCCATTATGAGGGAAAGATCTTCAGGTCGTTGAACTACCATAGACACATCATGTCTATTCTAAATGGTGGCTTATCGAGAGATGACTTGAAATAATCTTTTCACACCTACTCTGTGCCTTGGATCTTGAACTAAATTAACTATAGAGGAAAACTAATCTAAGGATATTCATTTTCTTATAGATATAATACCTTGTCCAATAATTAGTCCCATTTAAGTCCATATTGAGTTCTACTTCCTTTGTTTCTTAGGTCAATCTCAAGTTCAGGGTCTTCTTTTTATTGAGTCAAGCTTGTCCTACTTGATCACCTTTTATTGAATTATCTTGACTCATTATTTTGTTAGCTATCAATGATTTGGATTAATTCTTTTGACACCTCGACCATCATGTGCTATCATATCTCAAGATCTAGTTAAATGTGTATTATAGATCTTTGGTACCCAAGCTTACTCTATTTCTTATTGGTTTTTAAGATTGAATGACCATTTGACTTGCTCCAAGTTCTCATGGTCTTGACACTTGTCAGCCACACACTCTTCCTTAGGTCTTCACCAAGGATTTTTAAACCCCAATAGCTAGTTTATAGAGCTTAATCTTGATGTTCATGTGAACATCATTTGACATCTACAAGAATGCTTTTGATTTATTATAGACTATCAAATTTAAACTCATATGGATCTTTGTCTAAGAATAAAGTTGACACTTGCTCGGACATCTTTCATATTTTGGCCAAATTTACAAAGTTGTATCTTGAAGTGTATAACTTGTAAAGGCACCAAACTTTCAAGAGATGGTCTTAATACCACAAGGAATAAACCCATTTTCTCTACTAGCCTAGAAAGCTTCCTGAGTGAATATATCAAATGTACAAGTTGGCTAGTCCACTCGATCTTGGCTTAAAAATGAACAAGTATGAAGATTTAGTAATTTTAGTCTATAGACCCAACTTTGAAGATGCATATCTTCCATATTGATTCATCATGTGAGCTGAAAATTAGCATGAATGATATTGGCATGAGAATGAATGAACCCATAAGACTGATTTTCATTGACTTATCCATATGTATGAAATCCAATAGTAATAAAACAATCATTTATATTTTCCTATTATTAGGGATAAATGTTTAGACAAATCTAGATGGAGTGAGTAGAGAAGATGAGTTCCACGTACTTCCTAGTTTGTCCTGAGCATTCCATAAGGTCTTTTGAAATGTTGCAATGTTTTAAAGGCTTGTGAGATTCATGACCTCTTCACTCCACCCACACCATATAGAGCTTATCCAAATGATCTAAATTAATTACTCAACTAATAACTCTACATTGGGATGATTTATCAAGTGGGCATGAATTGTTATGTGGGCCAAATATGGCCAACAGTAACTTTGGGTGGTTAGGAATCTCACATTATGTATTCTACCTAGTGTTCCAAATGTCATTGATTTACATTGACTTTCATATTAGTTTAATTTTATTTCTAAGAATATTGTGAGGGATGAGTGTGTGGGTTCTAGAAGAAACTATAAAATAATTTATTCAAGGTGGTCACTCAAATTTAAAAATAATGTCATTGCCAATTTTAACAATGCAAGATAAATTACATCACCTAATGTATTTGCAGGCAAAGAAGTTTCATGTGATTATTAATAAACTATGAGATGTGAGACTTTGAATGTTGCATTAATGGTGGCTCTCAAAATGAAGGAGATTATAAATATTACAATATGGGGTGTTGTCAATGTAGTCAACTCTTTATGGATTAAATATTGCACTCATAATAGGTGAGAAGTTGATATTAGTGGCAAGGTTAAAAAAATTTCAATTCTACTCATCCCTATACCAAGGATTCTAATGTCAAAATGGATATTTTGAGTTTATTTATCTTCCATTACAAGATTAAATGGATGTTCTCAAGGATAAATCTTTAAAATGTTTTGTCCTTCTCCAAGTATCATTTCAAATTATCTTTTCAATCCTACATGGTTTAGTCTAGGTTTCACTAGTGATCATCGATATATAAATGCAAGCCTAACTATTTCCCTTTGTCATACTTGGCTTAGGAGTACCATGCATTCAAAAGATTATAATTTTATAGAGAGTGTTGAGGATGAATCATATTTTCTGGAGGATCTTAACCAATGGCTTATAATGACTAATTTTTCAAGTCTTGTGCAAGTTATTTCTAATCCTAATATAAGAGGCTTTGAACAATTCCAACTAAAAAAAGTTAGGTATTCTCAATTACTAAAAATGATCGAACATAGGTTGAGGTGAGAGTATTTTATGGTGTCATATAATTCAATGATTACATGATATATAGAGTAGAAGTAGAGCTACAAGACAAATAAATATTAATAATATAAAATGTGAGTATATAAACTAACCATGAAAGGTATCCCTAAAATCAAGTGTATATTATTAAATTTTGTCTAATGATTCACATGGAAATATTTCATTGAGGAATTTTATCAAGCAGTTAACATCCCATGACATGCTATTGTTGAATGGAGGGAAGAAGACAAAGATGAAATTACACCAAGTGTTTTTATTGATGAATTCTATATTCTTGGCATTGAATGCTTTTCATTCTTGAATCATGCTTTGGAGAATGATATGACAGAAATATTGGTTGCTACAACAAATCAAGGTATTAAAAAAATCCATGAGATAAATCATAAGTCCCCACATGGTATGACCACTATCTATTGGACAGATTGATAATCATTACACCACATCCATATGAAGAAAATGAGATGTAAAAAATTCCTGATATAAGGTGTGAAGTAAGAAGATGTTGAAATGATAGATGATGTCAAAGAACTCCTAATGAAGATAGAAATTGAGACATCTCTACATTATGCTATGCACTTAATCATGATAGTTGTACTAGATTTTTTTGAGTGAAAGGGAAAACATGTGGAGATTGATGATGTTAGCCATGTGTACTCATTATTTATGGATGATAAGAGGTTAATACAACTTCTCATGGAATATTAGGAGAAGTTCATATTTAATGAGTTCCCAGGTGATGTTGGTGAAGAATATATAATGGTTGAATAATAATTTTTATATAGAGTTGACATTACAAATATAAGGAATAATTTTGTACTAGTGAGGAATAAATTTTTAAAATTTTGTAAGGCAAACCACAATGTTTAGTATGTAGGAGAGAATCATAGTTACAGAATCAGGATGAAATTTCCTAACAAGTGTAAAGAAATGATCAAGATTGTCTTCAATGAAGAAGAAAATGAATGAGTTATTCATAAAAATTCTAGTCCTCTTGAGTCTTTTCTCACATCCTTGTTTCAATTATTGTAAAAAATCTAAAATTTTTAATTCATTTAAAAATCATTGTAAGTCATGAATCCAAATTGCACTTGGTGAAAATAGCACAATTGCACCTTTACACTTCTCAAGTCATGTAATTTAACTTTTTCACTCTTTCACATCATGATTTTCTAGTCATTAAATTTCACTTTTGTGCTCTTACATGTGGTGCAATTAAACTAACTCATTTTTACACCACTTAAGTGGTGTTGTTTTGTAAAATCACTTTTGTATCATCTAAAATGCAAAAAAGATGGTTACACACCATAACCACCTTCCCACATTATAAATATGTGTTAGGATCATTAGTAGGGAATTTTTTAAAAACATAACTTTGAGATATATTTTTGGAAGAAAAGATTGTATTACAACTCAAAAAAGATCGATACAAAGGAGGATATTTGCAAACTATGTGTTTAGATTCTCTTCATGAATTATGACTGTGTATGGTTCATTTGTATTCAAATATTTGATTTTAAAACTTCATCATAACTATTATAAATTATTATTAATTTGTAAATTACATAGTATAATTTATTTTTGAATATATGTCTATTATTTCCATAAATGTGAAATCTCAGTGGGGTTTAAACAATATTTTAATTATCTTTTATGGGTAAATATGAGATGATTCTCTTTGGTTTGCTATCAATATCAAAGAATCATCTCAATGTATATTTTGCACTCCTAAGGGTGTAATTATGTATTTACCACCCATTAAGTGAGAATATATTTCCATAAGCATGGTGCTTCTCTTTCTTAGGTTATTCTAGTCAATCTTTGTGTTTAGTCACCTATAGTTATCCTTGATTTTTCTTAGGATTATCATGGTAGATTTTATGTTTAATTAGATATAATAATCCCATTCTCATTTTATTCCTTTCCTTTGTCTATTTCCCATAATTCCCTTCATTCACCTCATTTCCTTTCTATATCCTTTCTATTTTTTTCCATTTAAAATTATGAAACCCCCACTATAAATTTTTGTTGTTGTAAATAATTGTGAATAACTTTTCCCTTGTTTTTCCCCTAATTTTCCCTTTTTGGATTTAATTAAAGGTAGATTTACTTGATAATAGGAGAGGGACTTTATGCCTACATTTTTTATTAATGTAAGGATTCATTTCCCATGTTGTTGACTCAAAGTCACAAATTTATCCCCCTACCAAATTTTTAAGCTAACAGGGTAACTTTGAATAAATTGACTAAGTCCCAAAAAGCCTTTTGAAAGGGTTTGGGAATAATAGGAGTTGAAAATTATTGTCACATGGTATTTTTCAATTTTTCTAGAGTCTTTTTATGACTAAAAACTTGGGAAGATATCAAAACATCATCGAGTTACCTTAAATTTTAATCTCATCACCTTGTGAAGTTATCACTGATAAAAACCTCAAAATGAATGTTTTTTTATTATTTTACCTTTACAAGTTTTAGGAGTGCTCTATGTTCATTAAGAAGGATTAAAGGGAGGCCTAGAATACTACTACATGCTTGATAACCTCTTAAAAATATCTAGTGTTTAAACTCATGTAGGCCTAACCTCATATTTGTTTGATTTCCCCCAAATTGACTAAACTTTGAGAACCTATAGGTGATCTGAAGCTTTGAACTAAATTGGATGTTGATATTTCCATGGTGACCAAAAATGGTAAATATTAAATTTAAGAAACTCTCTAGCTAAAGGATGCATAAACTCTAGAACAAGATAGAAAATGGGAGAAGACACAATTCATAAAAAGAAGATAATTTTAACTAATGTTGGCTAATATCTTAGCTTTCAAGGTATGTGTTTCTCTCACCAATAAAAATTATTATTTTGTAACTATGTAATTGGCTTGAAAATACTATGGGCTGAATATCTTGGTAATTATAGAAATGTTGTGGCTATAAAATCTTCTCGATAACAATCTCTTTTGGTAATTTTTAGATCTAAATTCAAGCCAAAATTGGCATTCTTGTAGGAAGAAAATGGAGTTTATATGGGAGAATTCAACTAAGTTTGATAGTGATTTAAACTTGATATGAACTAAAGAAGGATAAAATTAGAATGTGAGTGAGATGGGCATAATTAAAAGAGAATACAAGTGTTATTAACAAGAAACGTGAAGATAATTGTGAAAAATGATTGAAAATGGGAGTTATAAGAGCTAATTTTGGGAGGTGTTTCCACTATGATAGAACTATCACTGTATGTAAGGGGAGGTTATAGAACCACCTCTTACTTTATCAAAACTTCCCTATAAGATAAATAAACCTATACTTTTTAATTCATAATCACCCTTATACATCATAAATGCCTCTAAGATTTCAAAATTACCATGGTGGTTGTGGAAACTAAGGGGTGGTTTTGTAACTGAGGCAAGTGGGTCTATCACCTAGGGAAGCAATTTTGTTACTCATGGATAATTTTAAAATAATGAATAAATTACTAGGAAGGTCATGATAAAGGGGGTCAAAAGGGGTCAAAAGAAGAATTTATAAGCATAAAATGGGATTAGAGATAGATATTTCCTTGTGAATTGCAAAACAAGAGGTCATTACATCATCAACAAATTTTTATAAAAAATGTATCACTGTGTAATTTTTAGGTGCATACATATTTCCCCTCAAGAGGGCATCCTGTCATGAATTAGAAAGGTGTTGTCCCAAGCAAGGTTTACTAAAAAAATGGAATTTTAGATATCTTACCTTACCTATATGGATGAATGAAGCCTATTAGAACCCCATACAACCTATAGATAGAAGACATATTCAAGTGAAACTTTTTAATAAGAACATAAGTAGGATATATAATCAAAATAAAGAGATAATACATACTGTATGTGTGGGGAGAATCAGACTATTTGGACCATCCCATCAGGGGACTGAACCTAGTATAGAACTATGTGTGCTTATAAAAATGTGCTAAAAAAGAGATAAATGTCATTAAAGTTTCAATGATAAAAATTAATTTGAAACATATGAAAAAATAATACATATTTATGTAAGAATAAATGAAAATATGGAAGATTATTCCAAAAAAAGAAAACTTTTGAAATACAATGGCTAGTTTGGGGACCCATATATTCAAAAACTTACCAAAAACAATTGATTTATTTAATTTACATTGAAGGAAATTTTTGATCTCTAGTTTTCCAATGACCATTTAAAGCACAAAAGTAGTCATTAGAGAGAGTATGACATGAGGATGGTGAATTTACCAATAGGAGGTGAGTTAGGCATAATCAGGTCAATTTTTGTTAATTTTGTGTTTTTACCCTAATTTTAGATTTTTTTTTCAAAATTGAGCTAAAATATAATCAAATTTTAAAAAAAATGCTTTGTGATCACTATAGGGGAAGGTAGATTTGAATTTTGTTGGTTTTTAGGATTTAGATGGGTTATGGTAGGTTTTGGGAGGTTTTTGAGGAACCTATGGGTAACTAGAAGAACCATTGCTTATGTTACATAACCACCACCTATTATAGGTGGCAGTTACATAACTATCACAATGGTTGAAACTGCCATGGGGTTTTAACTAAGTTTCCAAAATTAGGTGATTATTTAACTACCCTATGTGGTTAAGTTTATACCTTGAGGTAGTTTTACAACCATCATAGGGTAGTTTCAAAATTTCCTCTTAAAAATAGGGGAAATTTCAAAAGTGTAGAAGAAATTTAAGATTTTTTTGACTTATTTGGATTGTGAGATAGGTTTTCTTAGCTGACTAACTCATACAGGGTCTCTTTATTTATTGAAATGGGATTACATTTGATGGAGTAGATCCTAGGAGTAGGAGTGGCTTCCTCAAGTTTTACCACTTCTAATGGTTGATGATTTGGTCTTGATGGATCGAGTGAGGATTATTTATATTAAATAGATGGGGATAAACCCTTCTTTTAACTAGTTATTATGTGACTTATTCACATATTGGGACCTATATAAAGTGGCTCACTTGGGATATCTCTCCATCATCCACCTGACTATAATTATGGGTCAGGTTTATGAGAGGATTATTCCTTATTAAAGGGGATCACTGATTGGGGCACCGAGAGACATTAGGGCCATTAAGTGGGCAGATGTGGTGCTTTTTCATGCTTTTCCCTATATTTTAGATTCTTTGATAGTGGATAATTTAATTTCCATACCCTAACAAGATATGGTTAAGTAATGGGATAATGATGGTTCCTACCTTTTGGTAGCCATAGGAGCTACACAAGTTTAAGATAGACTATTGTAGGTCAAGGTGCATCTTATGGATTGGGTACCCTAGTAGTTTGGTATGCCATATATGAGTAACCTCCCTATCCTTGGAGATGTGTATAGGGGACTTTCAAGGTGAGAGATACAATGTTGGGATGACTTGCATGGCATCTATTATAGAAGGGGGTACCTATCACCTGACTTGTTCCATAGGTAGTTGTAGGAGGAGGAGGGTGGGTTAGAGTGAGTTAGCAGTAGTCGATGGATCCACCACCACTACCATTATAATGGCATACATAATAGTAGTTAGGAGGTGGAAAGGGTGAGGTTAAAGGTGAGGACCTAGTTCATGCTAAGTTAGATGAGGATTTGGACATCAATGAGGAAGAGGGCATTAATTATTACTTTGATCCTAAGTGGTAGGAGGGATATCTAGGTAAATTTTTATTTTTGTTCATTCATGATTATAGATTGTGTTTTAATTTTATCCTAATTATTTATATATTATTTATATATGTTGTATCTCTTTCATTCTAGATGGATCTAATGCATCTTATGTGTCTTGTGACTGTATATGTTTTGGGTATGTGGAGGAAGAGATTTAGGGATACCCTAATCATTTGACTCTACTTAAGCACTAGCCAAACATGGGATCAACTACTAGTGGATCCTAGGATTCCTATAGGGATTGGGTGCCACACTGATGTATTTTCCCTAGCATACCATGCCTTAGTTATGTTGACATGATGGAGGACATATAATAGTACCCTTTTAGATAGGGAAAGGAAGTTATAAAACCTAGTGGATACCATGGTGAGGGGAGGAGGTGGTGGAGCCTCTAGTCATAAGACCAAGTGAACAACTTTAAATAGAGGATTAGGTAAGATTCATAATCTTGACCATATACATTCAAAGGTTAGAGGAGAGACAAGAGGGATTATGAGTAGGAGGCATCATCGAAGCAATATCCCTAGTGATTATACTACTTCATCACCCTTCTAGAGGAGGAGGATAGATTTTTGAGTTTTCTTTTACATATTTTTTTGGTCACATAAATGTATATTTGACTCTTTTTGAGATGCCTTGAGGCATATTGGCCCTCTATTAAGGTGTTTGTATTAGAAATTTTTATTATATAAACTTGGCAACCCACATGGAATTTATATATATATATGGATTTTATTTTTTCATATCTCTTATTCATCATTATGTGATGTGATTTCATTACTTTTACATTAGTTTTTCAATTCATGTACTCTAGAGGATTAGTCATGTGAAAATGTATGGATATATGTATCTTATTTTTATTTTTGATATGTTATAGGGAAAATGCTTATGTGTATGTTAAAATATAATGTATGTTGATGTTTTTAATTATGATATATGTGCATATGTTACTATTACTATGCTAATATTTTCTATTGTAGATTATTACTTGATTGCTCCATTCACATAATCTATTGCTTACAATTTTTAGAGAGGGATGCTAAGAGGGAAATAGAATAATGTGAAGTAAATAATGACTCAAAAAATTAAAAGGATAGAGGAATATGAATCATATTTATGTCTAAAGGGGGATTTGTACTTCTTATAAAACCTATATAATACTAACTTTATAGGCTTCATCTAGAGGGAACTTGCTTTGACAGAGCTAGTGAGTGGGAAAAGTTTACCTTATTCAAACATAAACATATATAAAAGTCTTTATGAAGAATTTTCTTTCTAGACACTCTTTTTTGTTTAATATTAATTTTGCATTTATCTTATATTTATCTATTGGACCCCCTAGACCTAGTCTCGTGTGACTAGGAAGACACAATAGCTCACCACCAAAGATTGGATGTAGGTGATTAAGGGGAATATCCCCCCAATGCCAAAACACAAATAGCAAGATGCAAGGGCTCAAAACCAAAGGTTAATAAAGGGTGAGAGATGCATGATTTTAAATTTTATATTTTCACAAGATTTCAAATTGTGTGTGTGTGTGTGTGTGTGTGTGTGTGTATACTCATTTTTATTTTGTAAGGCTCTTACCCCAAATACTTGGTCACATGTAACTTGTAATATTTAAGGGATCATCACTAATGAATAAGGTAGGAAAGCAAAGTAATTTATGTCTAAGCATTATAATGTTTTATTTTTATAAGGCATCATAGATGGGGACTCTATCATAAGTAAGTTTATAAACTCCACTGTAAGCTATCATTTTTATAAGTTATGCGAGAATATGTAGGTAAAAAGGTGTACTCTTCTCATAATAATTTGGATAAATACCATTATAACATTCTAATTTTGAGGTGGTAAAGGAATATTAAAATAGGGTGAATGTCATGTGATGCATTTCATAAATCTTCATATTGTGCAAACTGACCAACTAATCAATCATGAGATAATGTTTTTACTATGCTGGTAGATATATGACATATGAAAATGCAATGTAGTTGAAAATGGGGTGGTAAATGAAAAATAGATATATAAATGTTTTAGATGTAAATATTTTATGGACACACCAAACTCTTCTCCCTCTAAAGTACATAACCAATAGGCTCCATTATTGAAATATTTTGTTACTAGGTAGGGACCTAGCCAATTAGGTCTAAATTTTCAATCCTCTCCTTCATTTTTATCAATCTAACTATTAATTCTAAGTACAAGGTATACAACATGAATTAGATGATTATAGGTGTAATTTTAGAACTCATAATACTATTAGTGAAGCATGACCATCTTTGGTTACCTAAGCCTAGTATTTATATGTACATAGATAGGCTTCTCTAAGAATTCAATCACTCATTCACCATTACCCATTTCAATGAGAGAAACCTCTTGAGATATTATTAGCCTACATAACCGATGATAAGATATGAATTATTTCACACCTTCTAATATTAGGTTAAATCATTCTTGTGAAGGCCTATCAAGATGTGCTCCTAGATTAACTACTCTTATAGTAGGGATAGGGTATCTAATTTCAAGAATGATCAAGAAATTGTGAGGATCTACATTGATTTTATTTTTTTGTATCATTAAGGTACAAACCCTATCTTTAGGTATGGGCATACCTAAGGGAAGATAAGGGTTTTATACTAGTGATCTAAGATTAATGAGCTAACTCAATTAGTCATCTCAATTCATGTGATGAAGTATCAAGTAGCCCTAATGGTAGTGACATAAGGAGTTAAGGGAAGCTCTATCATCCTTCGATATATCTACCATGTGAATTTCAAAGATGTCAGGTAACCTTCCTTAAGGATCATGGCCATGGGAATCAATAAGTCAATGGGTATGCCCCTTGTGTGGGGTGAATAGGAGGGTTTATCAATGCATGGGTGTATCAAAATCATGAAATGAGAGAAGGAAGGGAAAATCTTCTATGGATATAAAAGGTTGTGTTCTGACCTCTAGATTGAGGTAGGTGAGAGCTTCTATAAATTCAAAAGATCATTTATCTGAGTTCTCTTTCAGAATTAGAATAATACCAACATTTTTAGGGTCCCATTTATGTGTGGGGAATATGCCAATGTAATTAAGGTCTTGTTTAAGTAGATGAGGTGTAAGAGTGTAGTTTTGGAATTAAAAAAAATATGGATAAAGAATGGGAAACACCATTTTCCCCATCATTATGTTTGGGAAAGCTTTCAAGAATTTTGGTGAGTGATTTTTTTAGGTCTTTTTCCTATATGATAGGGATGAGGGGTATTTTTTTGGGGGAGATATGGGTAACTAAAAGTTTTGAAGTTTATTTATACTTAACCCACTATCATAGTTTAGACCCTCTCTTTATGTATAGGGAGGACTATAGAGGGAGTGTTTTGACCAATTGTTGATGGGCTCAGATTGTGATGAGAAATGGGACCAACTATAGGTTAAAGTAAGATGGTTGAAATTTATATGGGAAGGATTATTTTTGGGTCAAAGACTCTAAATAATTGTTAGGGTCCCATCATAGCATGATTGACAAACATAATTCAAAGTGGTTTGGTATTTATGAGGGTAGAGTTTGGGTTGTGGTGTGTCTTCATGAAGTTGAAAATCAAGTGGTCATGTTGAAATTTGCTAAGATGGTCATCATGGGGAGGGTTTTTTTATATCTAGATACTTCCACCATGTAAATCTTAAGTAAGCCAATCCCCTTTGGGATTACTGGCCTAAAATTTTCAAGAAGCTATAGATTCCTACCCCTCATGAATCAAATGGAATAAATAGAGGAGTGTATTTCTCCATAATATTTATAATTTACATAGTAGATATGGAGGTAATTAGGTCTTTAGTGGTCAAATTTTCATTGTTTATATCTTTAGTCATGCAATGTCTTTTTCACTTGATTTATCTTTTAGCATGGTTTGGGAGACCTCTTCCCTTTTCTTCAATATGACCACTTTAGGCTTGGGGTCTCCAGTGATATCAACTAACTATGGGGGTTTCATAACCCCATTGGTGGGTAAGTGATAATCAATGTGCAATCCTAGTTATTTTTGCATGGTAGCCTATAACATGTTAAATGTTTTGAGATCTCCCTGGGAAAAAATATTTTCCTAGGTTTAGGAACTAAATTTGTTGAAATAGGGTGGAAGGAATAGATTTCATCTAATGTATCCAAGGGAATACTAAGATCATATTGTTATTGGTGTCCTTATTATGACATATAATTCATTCAAAATTATTTTGGGACCGAACATGATTTGGAGCACAATGGTTCCTATGAAAGTGTAATTGAGGCTATTATAGCCACGTAGCATATTGCATGTAGTAGAATGGTTGGTTTCCTAATAGCCAAGTTTTTTTAAGAAGGGGAAGGGGATAATGTTGACCATTTATCCATATTTGACCATTTCTCTTTTTAAATAATTATTGTATATACATACTTTTATAAAAAAGCTAGATATCCCCTTCTAGCTAATTTAGAGTCAAGTGGGAGGATCCATAGGTTGAATAAGTAACTAACATCATGTGGTCACTGACTAGGTGATAACATGTCCAAATCAATGTGGTTGATTTTTGGATTTTAGAAGGAGAGTGACACTATAAAATTTCCCCAATCCTAGGGCATTGAGCAAAGATAACTAGTGGGTAGGTAAGTTATTAAGTAGTTATAGAAAAGAGATATGAGATAATGTATTGGTCAGATTATAGATCAAGTTGTAGTTACCTATGATTTTAGGAATGGATTCAATTTATAGGATGTTTTAAGGATAAATTATCATGGGTTAGTATTCCCTAGTGTGAGTAATGGTGTGTGATTCCTCTTTGACTTCAAATTTCATGACTCCTATCATCTAATTTTTCTTTAAACTCATAGCTTAGGGGACACATCAATGTTTATCACCATAGAATTGGAAACTTCAAAATCATGATTTCCTATTGTCATGGGTTGCATATGTTGAATAGGGTGACTCAGATGGTTATTCTATTGTTGACCTTGATCAAGGTATATTTGGTGGTTAGGGAAAGGATTATGGTAAATTTGTAAGTTCTAGTTTTAGGGAGTGATAAGATCACTCAAAAGGGCTTGGGTATTCATGTGCACACCTCTTAAGAACATATCTATGAATGAATACCTTTGATCCTCTGGGAGTCTTTATATAAAAATTTTATAATACTAACATTCATAAGTGTCATAACCTATGACTATATGGAAGAGGTATTAGACATTGGGGTCATAATCCCTAGGTCTCATATTCTACCTTAGTTATTTGAATCCTTATTAATTATTGTGAAAGTAATAGTTTTGGTTTTGGAACTAGGGGTATTGTTCATTTGATTAATACTAATTTTTTTTGTGTTTTTTATACTTTAAATTAATAGGTGGTGATCGATTGAAATCAACCATATGGATGGTAGGAGGATCACTCTGATTCCTGCCTCCTACATTATTGGTGTTAGTGTTGGTGGTATTCGTAGTTGGGTATTGACCATTGTTTTTAGAATTTTTATTGGCTTGGTAAGTAACACCATTTTTAGTATCATTCCTATTTTATTTTAGGATCTTGGGACCTTGGTTTTTTATTTTTTTTAGGTTTTGGTTTATATTTTGAGATCGCCCATTATTTTGAGTGATAATGTGTTAGTTGGTTCCATAGGTTCATCATCCACTATTAATAGCTACTTGATCAATTCAAAGTTCACTTTCAAGGGACTCCTCATATAATTAATATGGTAAATTTTAGTTTTATTACCTTTTTTCTATATTAAGGTAATGGAGGAAGAGATCACGTAACTCTCATTGGTCCATGTTATGTGTGCTGGTAGAGGAATACAAGATGTGCTACCATCTTATGATAAAATAAGAAGCTCATTTGTTATATTCTTGTTTGATGTGTATAAACTCTTATATTCTAATCGTTAGGAGTTTTTTCATGTAAAAATATTTTATGAACTTGGCCATGATCTGATGGAATAAGTATATGCACCCTTCAGGTAGGTGATAGTACCAATCAAAGGTTGTATATTTGAGTGTCTTAGGGAATTTTTTTCTATGACCCCATCATAAGACAAGATCTCCATAGCTATGGTGGTATAAGATTTTATGTGTGTAATTGGATCACCTTCCCCTTTGAATTTAGGAAGATCTAGTAGGGGATGTGGGAGAATAACTCCCTGTACGCTAGAGTTAATAGGTTATTTAATGTATTCAGCATAGGTCCCCATGTTAAAATTTATCATAGTTGTGGTGACAC
Source organism: Torreya grandis (assembly GCA_037957365.1). Classification (NCBI taxonomy): domain Eukaryota; kingdom Viridiplantae; phylum Streptophyta; class Pinopsida; order Cupressales; family Taxaceae; genus Torreya; species Torreya grandis. The sequence continues at coordinate 5,263,987 of JARHVA010000397.1, read as the reverse complement.
TGGTATGAGTAGGTGGGGTAGCATATGGGTTTTCCTAATAACAACTAGGAGGTATGGACAAAAAATTATAGGGAAAAATAAAGTAGGCCAAAGAATAATATTTTAGTTGAGTGGACTTCGAATACATATGGAAGTATAAGGGGATACTATGAGGTGTAGGAGGCATCATGCATTATTGTGATAAAGTTTATGGGGTTTTTTGTGATGTTATATGGTCTATTTCTATGTATCTATGGAGGGTGACTATATATGGGAGGTGTGTAACCTAGAGGTATAAGGAATGATAGATTATTTTCCATTGAATTATTTGGTACTACCATATCATAGGTGTATACACCTCCTAATAGAGTTTGAGTGTGAAGTTGGTAAGACAAATAATATTTTGAGACATCAAGTTTGGGGACCCCATGGATGAAAATGTCTCCAAGGGTTGATGAGAGACATAGTTTTGATGTGTATTTTCTCTTGCAATGGTAGGAGCGTGTAAGTTTATTAATATGATGTGGGGTGATTTTTTTTTGGAATGGGTAAGGATAAGGGATTATTTATCACAATTATTTTTATTTGTCCCTTGGCTTAGAGTATGTTGACTATTTTTTAGATCATGATACAATCCATGAGGATGATAATGAGTTGATTTGGCCCGATGTTGGTATTAGGGCTCTAGGCCTCTAGTGTAATGAGGGTATATACCTAAGATGAGTCCATGTGAAATGATTATTTTAGAATAAGATACATAGGAGTAATATTGGTTTTGGTTTACAGTGGGTTGGAGCCATCATGAATCCTACTAGGAGGATGCACAATAGCTTGCATGTGATTGAACTCATCCTCTAATTGATGGATCTTTCCTAAATAGTGATCATATTTGGTGACACTTTCCATGTATAGAATTTACAATTTGATATATGGCCTAGTGTCCATGTGAGGAGTGACTAGGCCTCCATTTTTAATAGTCATGGTGTTAGACTTAGGGTTGTTACTTGTAATTTTTGATATGTCACGCATCTCTTAAATGATAACCTTGTTCCTTGCTTGAATGTTAGGAAGGGAGTAGTTATAATATTGGTGTTCTAAATTAACGTTAAAGGTTGGGTTATTATAACTCATCAATGATGGTTTTATAGAGATAAATTGGCTTCTCTTATATCCCTCTAGGCTAAGATATGTTTTAATGTCCTATCAAGACATATTATGGGGGTATATGGATACCTACAAAATAAATGGAAGGAGAAAGAATGGAGATAGGAAAGGATAAGGATAAGAAAAATGGGTACATAAAGGATTAAGTCTTTCACATTGGTTTCATCAATTTGTATGCACATAAATTATCACATGTTAATTTATACACTCAATTCCCTGAGGTCTAGCCAAGGTAGTCAATGTAATAGAAGTACTAGGGGTTTGGTTGGTTGTTGGGTGGAATGATATTTGGGATAAGTGGTAGTAATTGATTCTTGTGACATAAATAGAAGACCTCAATAGCATATTTATTCTCATTGAGAGTATTGAGCTATTTTCATATAGATATATAAGACCCTTTGATCTTTAATATCACCATAATGCAGTGTTATCGATAAATTCTAGGCATTGGGAAATGAGGGATATTAGGCTAAATGACTTGCAAGAAATTATTGAATATATTGGGTTAAATTTGTCTAACCAATGTCATCCACTAGATGTGAATGATTTAATACAAGGCTAGACCTAAGTAGAAGATGAATAGGATGAATGGATGACTAAGGTTGGATAACATTGTATTGGCATCCCCTATTTTGAGGGAGAGTAATGATAGGTGGATCATGGATGCACTCTTATTATTATAAAGTGACTAAAGACTCTATAATGAGCTAGGTAATTAGAGTGGATCGAAATACCTCACATGTTAACTCAATACTAATGTTATACTATGTGATAATGTTAGGACCAGGTGATCTAACTCAAAGGAATAGGCTATGCCATAAAATATCTAGTGTCTCAAGAAGGGTCTTCCAAAAGAGATTAGATAAAATCTAAGGAAAATCATATGATCTTGTTCATTTAATGGTTTTTGAGGTATGCTTGTTGAAATGTTGAATTAAGGCTTTGATATGTAATGCTTGCACAAATGACAAGGCTTATATAATATATGTTTGCTTGCATAGATGAACAAGGATTTTGATGTGATATGGTTACTTGCATGAATATTAAGGCTTTTATTGTTATGTGGTTTCTTACACAAATGGAAAAGTTTTATTTGTCATGTGGTTGCTTGCATGAATAGCAAGGATTTTATTGTTATGTGTTTGCTTACATTAATGGCAAAGATTTTTTATGATATTATGTCAATTTATGGAATTCTCTATCTAAAGGATGCAAAAACTTGGGAACAAGATAGAAAAGGGGAGAATACACAATCTACAAAAAGAAAATTAGTTGTACTAAGGCTATATAATGTCTTGGATTATAAGGTCTATATTGCTCTCAATAATGACACTTCTTCATTTGAAACTATGTAGTTGAATTGAAAATACTAAGGGATGAATCTCCTACGATAAAAATCTCTATTGGTAATTTTTAGATCAAAAATTAGGCCAAAATTGGCCTTCTTGTAGAAAGAGAATAGAGTTTGCATAAGAGAGTGTAATTAAGTGTGATAGTGAGTTCAGCGTGAGATTAATTGAATAAGGCTAAAATTATAAGTGTGAGTGAGCTAGACATTATTGAAAGTGAATACAAGTGTTAAAAATAAGAAACATGAAGCTAATTGTGAAAAACATGTTAAAATGGGAGTTACAAGAGCTAATTTTGGGAGGTGTTTCAATTATGATGGAACCACCACTTTATGCAGGGCATGGTTGAAAAACAACCACTTATTTTATCAAAACTTCCCTATAATATAACTATACCACTACTCTTTAATGCATAAATACCCTTATACATCATAACCACATCTTAGATTTCAACACTACCATGACGATTGTCAGAACTAGGGGTGGTTTTGTAACTAAGGGATGTGGTTCTATAACTTGGGGTAGAGATTTTATTACTCATGGATATTTTTTAATACAGTGAAGAAATGAGTAGGAAGAACATGATCAAGGGGGTCAAAATATGTCAAAAGAGGAATGTGGAAGCATAGAGGGGGTTTAGAGATAGAGAGTTCCTTATGGACCATAAAATAAGAGGTCATGACATCATCATTAAATTTGTATTGAAAATGTATCACTATGTAATTTTTAGGTGCATACAATATCATTATAGGCAACCATGAAATGAAAGATATAAACAATCATCCTTCAACAATTCTTTTATTTTAACTTATTAAAGTCATATATAGGTTCTTCAATTATTTATAATCAACCCAATCATAAACAGGGGTCTATAACAAGAAATCCAAGACAGTAATCATTTAACAACACTTCTCTATAATGACTTTCAAACATAATTCATATAAATATATCATTGGTGGTATAAAAAATAGTCAACATTAGAAGCCAAATATTCTCAAACAACTTATATAACTAAGTACAATTTATAATTCAAATATCTCATATCTATTTTAAACTTATTATATCATTTACTTAGTACAAGAAACTATCATATAAACACAACTTCTTAAAGGTTTAATTACCATGTCTATCATAATGATTTATATATCAAGAGACTATTCTACATGATATATTCAAACAAACTAAGGTTAGCCTAAGAAGATAAAATCAATTCCCAAATCTCTTTTTTACACAATTCATTAATGAATCTAAATTCCAACCTTTCTTTATTACATAGAAATGTTATTCTTAAACCAACTAAGATGCATCCTATTTCCTATATACACTATGATCTACCCATTTGAATTTATATAAAGACTCAGATAACTTAGCTTGGTATTTTCATCATAACCTAAAGCCATACTAACAACACATGCTCCACTTATATACCTTAGGGTTCGTTTAAGCCATATGTTTTTATACTTTATTAAATACATCATCAGTATTTTCATTCATACCTAATATTGAAATATATTTTAAAGGCCCAATATTATCTATTTTAAATTTCTAGGCTTCTCCATTCTCCCAAAGATGCATAGGTCTAAAAATATTCATTAGCATGATATTTACACTAACATGTCTTTAAATCACCATTCCTTAAATTTGATAATCATTAAAAATAACCAATCCATATTCATTCCAATGAACTATAGATGGTCATTAAGACCCATTTATATAAACTCAAATCACTTAATGTAACCTATAACTCTTCAATACCTTAAAAAAGAGACAAGTTTATACTTGGTTTTGATATATTTACATACATAGGTAAATGTACCTATATTTACTTATGGATATAAAAATATATGCATTCACTTGTGTATACATATGAAATAAGTTTCCAATTAATCATCTAAAACATTAAAAATATTATCATAATTTTTACACGTGCACGCACACGCGCGCACACACACACACACACACACACACACACACACACACACACACACACACACACACACACACACACACACACACACACACACACACACACACACACACACACACACACACACACACACACACACACACACACACACACACACACACACACACACACACACACACACACACACACACACACACACACACACACACACACACACACACACACACACACACACACACATGTATACATGTTTATATCCAATACAAGAGAAAACTAATAACTTAGCATAGGTTTCAAATTATGACAAGACATTCAAATTTGTATCCTCTTTGGTTCATGTTGAAAAGACATAGGACTATATAACTAAAATCCTCCAAAATATATAATAATTAATTATGTACAAGTATGAAAATATTTTAACAATATGAAACAAGTCCTTTAAACCTATATCATTTCGATGAATTTTGAATGAGTATTTTATTGTAATGCAAACCTAATACTTAGTTTATATCAAATTAAAAATGTAGGGTCAACTCTAACTAATATATAAGATCCAAATAATAAGGCTCAATATCAAACTTATAGTCTTATTCTTTATCTAGTATGGCTCAACCTTAACTCTATAGGCATAAAATTCATATACTATGGCTTGGCCTTAAATCTATAGGCTTGAGGATGGAACTACATTCCATCCCAAGGTCTATAGACCTAAAACCCTATGGATTGAGTAAGAGTATTACTAAAATCTAACATTTCATTCATTCAAATGAATATGATAAAAACCCATATCAAAACCCACATTTTTTTATATTCAAAAAAAAAAATGAAAAATAAATTGACCTAGTTATTTAGTGTTTGTTGTTTCAATGTGTAAAATAATAGACTTTACTCCCCTTTAGCTGAAATATCCTTTTTCCTTCTCTGTGTGTCCCATTCTACTCCCCATTTTCTCTTATTATTTTTCCCCAAAACCCATGCATGTTTTGCATCTCTAGGTCATTATCTTACAACCTTGTAAGGTAACTATCATGTAACTCCCATTCATTAATGCTCAAACACAATAATTTTGTTGTTAGCTTGTAGTGTTTTCCCTTATCTCTGAAATGGTAGTTTTTAAAACCCCCCAATCTCTCAAAGAGATAATTCAACTTCATAATCATGGAAATCATAAATAAAAACAACCTAATTCTTTACCTTTTTACTTCATGGCATTTGCCTAGGATAAAAACCATAATATTAAAGTCTCAAAATTTATTTTTAGTTTATTTTCTTTTGGAGTGATTTTACCCTCTTTTTCCCCTTATAATGTCACCAAAATAACAATAAGAAAATAATAAAATAAGACCATTAACACTCATACATCCACTAATTATATTACAGTCAGGATTATCGAATCATAGTTTAATTCTTATAGATATTTTAAGAAGCACAACCATTAATTTCATAGACTTAACATACTATGCCTATCATGACAAATGATGTATCCAATCAATGTAAACAATCTTAAATTTTTAAAAATAAAAGCAAGCAAGCAACATTAATTTCACTCAAGAAACTATAATGTGGTGTGTGAAAGTTTGACTCAATTCTTTCAGTCCCTAATGCTGGTACTTGAACCCTCCTCTCTGATGATATTATCCATCTATACTACCTATGATGGTAGCATAATCATTCAACCACCTCAATCAAATAAATGGGTAGTTTTTTTGATATTATAATAATAATCAGTATATAAGCATCAATAAAACATTGTAATATAAATCATCTAGAAATGAAATCATAGTCATCATGATCATAAAACATAGTATAATATATGAAAATGTTAACCAACATAATAAACATCATAAAATAATATTATGACCATCAACCATGAATAATACATACTTAGATTAGACATAAAAATTATAACTATAAATCATTATTTTTATAATCCTTTAATAATGCTTAAGTATTTTTTAAGTGCAGGACTAGATGTGACATCTTTCCCCCTAAAATAGGTCATAATCTTGATGACATTTATTTCAAATAATAGTTCATAAAAAAAATGTCTAGCATAAAAATATCATTAAATAAATGAGGAAACAAACTCAATTATTCCTCTTAATCTTCTCATGTATCACTATCCTCATAATATTGGTACTATTGGACCTTACATTTTAATACTTCTCTATTACACAAGATAATCTTATGAATATCAATTATTCTGTTTGGTTCTATAATGATCACCCCTAGATCTTGAACCTGTAATGCATTCTAATACAAAACACATGTAGGATCAGTAGTATATTTATTTAGATAAGATACATGAAAAACATTATGTATTTGAGATCAATCTTGTGTAAATGAAAGTTTATACACTAAATTATTAATCACTTATATAACCTTAAAGGGTCCAACATATCTTGGTGACAACTTTATTAATTTCCAAAACTTAATATCACTCTTTGTGGGGTTTGACCCATATAAAAAACTTTATCTCCAACTGATAACTACTTTGGTTTTCTTTTCATATCATCATAAATTTTATACCTATCATTGAATTCAACCAATCTTTATGTTATTAACTTTAATTGTTTTTCCATTTATACAAGAAATTTAGGTCCAAATATCACTCTATCTTCTAATTTACCCCAATTGATTGGTGTTCTACACCACCTACCATACAATGCCTCAAAAGGAATCAATTTCAAATATCATTAGTATGATTTGTTATAATAAAACTCAACCAATGGTAATTATTCCTCATATTTGTATTTATTTTACATGTAATACATCCTCAAAAGATCATCCAAGACCTGATTGATTCTCTATGTTGCCCATTCATTTCTAGATGGTAAACTATATTAAAATTTCACTATGTACCCAAAGCTAAGTTGAGAGTTTTCTACAACCTTGAGGTCATCCTAGGGTGTCTTTATGAAATGATATTTTTTATAAACCCATGCAATCTATAAACCTATTTTACAAACCTTTTGGAAAACATTGGTGAATCATCTATTAAATTACATAGAATGAAGTGAGCTACCTTGGTAGGTTTATCCAAAGCTACCAAAATCATATCATGATAGTTTATAGACATAGGCAATCCTTGGACAAAGTCCATGATAATAACTTGACACTTCCATTCTGGTATGGAATGTGGGTAGAACAACTTGGTAGGATGTGCATGTTCAACCTTAACTTGATAATACTCCAAGCATCTAGACATAAAGTCTACCACATCATTTTTTATCCTATGCTAGAAATACAATAGTATTAAATCTGATAATAGTTTAGTCACTCCAAGATGTCCTAAATATGGAGCATTGTGAAATTCCTTTAGCATAATATTCCTCAAATTCCCCTATTAGGCACATATATTCTACCATTGTACCTTAAAATACCATCATTATTAAATTTAAAACCTTAGTATATATAATCTTGAGAATTTTCAACCAATGATTTCTTAACATGTTCATATAATTCATCTAGGTGAAAATTTTAATACCTGATTTTGAAAATCACTTCTTATTGTGGCCAAATTTTTAATGTACCTTTTATGGCTAAGGGCATCTATAACTATGTTTTCTTTTCCCTTAATGCAATTAATGCTAACATCATAATCTAACACAAATTCTAGCCACCACCTATGATGAGCATTAAGGTTATATTGGGTAAATATGTACTTGAGTCCCAAGTTGACATTTTTAAGCTCAAAGGAATTTCCCAATAAATAATGCCTCCAAATTTGCAAAGCATGAACTATTGTAGCTAGTTCTAGGTCATGAAGGGCATAATTTTTCTAATGTTTCAATTCCCTTAATTCATATGCCATAATTGATCCATTTTACATAATAACTCCTCCTAAACCATTTCTTGATGCATCTGTTATAACTACAAAGTGATCATTTGGATCTAGAATCTACAACATTAATGCTGAAGCAAGCCTCTTTTTTTTAAGACCTAAAAGGCTTCTTCACACTTATTAGACCAAACAAAACATTATTATTTATACTAAAGAGAGGTAATGGTATTATCTATCTTGGATAAATCTAGTATAAAATTCTAATGTACCCTACTAAACCCAAAAAAATATCACCTCATGCATGATTTTGTGTGCTAGCCAATTTATAATGACTCTAATCTTAACTAGATCCACTGAAATTCCTTTTACAAAAATAATGTGTCCTAAATTTTGTACTCTTATTTTAAATTAAACATAATTAGACAACATTCCATAGAGTTTATGCTTTTATAACCACCACAATACTAAATACAAGTTCTCAACATCATATTCTTCACTTGTGGAATAGATGATAATATCATCCAAAAAGACTAGCACAAACTGATTAAGGTAATATATGAAGACAGTGTTCATGAGGTTCATGAATGATGCAAGTGAATTTGTTAGTCTAAATGGAAGTATTGTGAACTTGTAATGCCCATAAAAAGTCATGAATTTTTTTTTTCAAAATATCTTCTTCTCAAATTCTCAAATGATGGGACCCAGTATGAATATCAATATTTTAAAATACTATTGTATAGACATCCCATTCTGGCCACAACTGGCTTCTGACTAAAATTTAGACTATTTTTTACCAAATAGTGCAAATTAATCCTAAGAATGATTAAATGTCCCAATTTCATCCACACATCATTCGTTAATGCTCAGAATCATGTTGATGCATCCCTATTTTGGGTATTATATTGTACATGATAATAACCTCTCATGGATTCATCCCCAATCACCTTGTGTCCTAATAACTAACAGTTTAGCCTATAGACTCATTAAGTGGGGAACTTTAACAATTCCTAAAAGAGATAAAATTCTAATCAAAATAAGACAACTAACTAGACTAGATTAAATTCTTATCTAGATTATCCATTTTCAATTAATGAATATCTAAAAATATAAATTCAAAATATCAAACCTCTTCATCATTACATTTATGAGTTGTCAAGCTCTCATAAATATCTAATTTGAGAGACATGCATATTAATTGAAAATCATAATTACATGTACCCTCCTTAACTCAATTGGAGTTAACTTTAACTCACCTAGGGTTAGTTTGAACTCATTCCATGCTTAAATCCTAACCTAACTCAACTTGGGTAAGAGTTAACTTTGGAGGCTCTAAATACAAGTCCTTACCTGTTGATCCATAATATATTTTGGTGTAAAGTTATTATGCTTGAATATATGCATAGAGCCTTTCTATAAATGTTACCATGCCAATTTCACAAGCCAATCCAAGCTAAACCAACCAGCATTACCAAGGTACCAAGGAGAGGTGGAGTAATGGAGCTTCATTTACAAATATTTCTTGAGTACATAGCTAAGAAAGCCAATTAAACAAGCCATTTTGGTGATATAAGGAAGGTAAAAGGATGATTTCTTTTGTTTTCTAGTTGTGTTTTCATTGTATGCTTGTTAGATATGCTCTCCCTAGTGTCTAGACTAGAGGTATTAGTGTTTAGTGTGTTTGTTTTTATTGAATGACACTATAATAATCTATCCTATATGGATTCCTTATTCATATGATGGCATTCTTGGTGGGACCCACACCCAATAAAGTTATTCCCATGGCATTTTAGGATCATTTTTTAACAATTTTCATGTCAAAATCCTAACCGACTGAAAAAGTGGAAATTTAAAGCTCATAAATGTTCTACAGGAAATTACATTTTTTCTCTATGAAGTTGAAATTTTACTCTCTATAGTCACAATATTGAAATGTGAATTAGTGATATTTCACTATGAAGTCATGATATTGCATTTGCATTTTTGATTTGATAACTAGAAATTTTGATTTGATAAGTAGTGATTTTGCCTGATAACTTAGGTTATTATCTTATAGTCATGATTTTGTCCCAAAATTTATGATATTTCTTAGATAATCATGGTATTTCCTTCATTATTTACAATATTGAACTATAGAATAATTATTTAGCATTAACCCTTTATTTTTTAGCAAATCATGATTTTACACTATAGACTTATGGTTTTGTACTGTAGAGTCACAATTTTGCACTAACCCTTTTGTTTTGTAGGAAGTTGTGGTTTTATGATAACTAGTTTTGGTTTGGAAGGAAAGGTTATGGTATTCCTTTGTGTATCTTCAAATTTTCACTATGTGAAAAAAATTGAAAACTCGAGAGTTAAATTCCAAAAGTCATTTGCTCACTTGATTTTAGATTTTAAGCATAAGGACCCACTAACATATTTTATAGAACCTACAGATCATGAAATGTTTTTGACACTCTAAGATTCACACTCACACTAAAATTTTGGTGTTTAAAACTCATTTACTTGACTTATTCTTATTTTTAAAAGTTATTAAACAATTTCAAGAGGCTAAAATTCATATCTAATTTTTCTTTGTGCTATAAAAATGAACTCACACTCTAGTTAAATGTTTATAAGAGTTTTTATTTTGTGATTATTATTGTGTGTTTATTTTTTAAGTCAAGTATAGTGTGTATTCTCTCCCTCATCCCCTTTAGGGAACTTGGGTGATAAAAAATGCTTCAATGTTTGCCTTTGTTGCTTTGTCCAAAAGAATAGAAGGAAATTTGCCAAGGCACTCCCAAAAATCCAAGTGATTTGGGTGATCCCAAAATGACCCTAAAGTCCTACTCAATTTTTATTTCATAAATCTTATCTTGTGGGATGGAATTCATCACCTCCCCATAGGTTCTCTAGGGAAGTGTTGACCTTGGAATTCATCTCCAGGCATCACTTCAACCCCACTCATGGTAGGGGTATATAAATTTAGTTTAACTTATTGAGATGCTTGTTTGAGTAGTTAAACAAGCTCCATTAGTAAGAGACTGCCTCAGAACATAGGTTTAACTCAAACATCATACTAAACTAAGCAATTGATGGATATAGTGGTTGTGAAAAGGACAAGACCTTTACAAAACAAATTGGTTAATACAAATTCAAATGATGTGTTTTACCCTAATGTTAACCACACATACGAAACCATTTAGAATGTATGAAAATTGATAGTTTTTAGATAACCCCACTTGCTGTAGATATATTATCAATGTAGGGTGGGTAGCTAAAAGTTTCATGTCTCCATATGAAATCTTGAGAGAAGAGGGGGTATAAAAACCCTACTTTTTATGCACATTTTAATTTTTGGATTAACAACATAATTTCTTATCAATAGCAAGCATGTAGATACAATTTGATATTATGAAGCCACCTTGTCAGTTTTTTAGATTAAGATGATACATTTAGGTTTTTTTATTATTTTTCCTTTTTAATTACATTATCTTGAGTCAAAATTGTTTATTTTTTAAACCATGTCCAAAAAATGCATCATGTTTGCACATCACTCTTTTGTTTGAAGAGGTGTTATACCATTCGTTTGACACCACACTTTTCCTTAGTCATTTTTCCAACTCTTGTGTGTGTGTGTGTGTGTGTGTGTGTGTGTGTGTGTGTGTCAATTATTTGAAAGGGGCATCATTAATTTGCCCATTTCATTCCAAGACTTATGCCTTAGAGTTTTTAAAACAAACCATTTATCAAAACTTTAGAGTAAGATAGCATTTTTATATTTCTTGCAATATTTCAAAGACTTGTTACCTTGTATCCAATCACAATTTCAAAACCACGTGTGCCTTCTTAGCCTATGCCTAGTATCATTATTCCATCCATTTTGGTCTATATTTTTTCTCATTTAAGAAACCAAGCCTTCTAAATCAGATTCCAAATTAGTCTTGATAAGTTCAGATTCAAACATTGATTAGTTTATGCCTATGCCTCATGTAATTTTGGCTTAGACATTTATCTCTCACTTTTGGGTTGTGAAAATTAGATTAATTCCTTGATTAATTTTAAGACTATTTTTATGCCTAGATTTGGGAAGTGGTCTATCTTCCATTTTCCAAGAATCCAATGTCTTTTTTCCAAAGGTAAATTTTATGTTTAAATTCAAATACCTCATTTGAGTCCAATTTTTTCAAATCTATTAGATTAGTTATCTTTCCTCTTTAGACCTAGTGTTATTTCAAATTATAGTTTTTGTGTCATGTTCCAAAAACACCTAGCACTTTATCTTCTTGCCTTTTAGACCTAGTGGTTTTAATCCTGACTTTGTGCCTCACTTCCAAAGACCTAGCAACCTTTTTCATTTTTAGACCTATATTAGATTTGTTTAAAACACTTCTTACCAATTTTTTCATTCAAAGTTATCCATTCACTTAACCATTTATGTGAGACATTTGATGTTATACCATTTTAGACCAAGTTTATCATTGACCTATTTTAGAGAAGCATCTCCATTCCTAGACCAAGTTTTACCAAGTTTGGACCATTTTTATTTTATACCTTATTTTTAAGAGATTTTATAAATCAAAACCTTCTTCGTGTAATGTTAGTCATTGATTTGGATATGTCTCATTACACTTGTAGTGGATCCATGTATAATCTAGGTTACGATAACATGGTCATGAATGATAACTTTACTCAAGACCCCTACAATGATCATGTGGTTTGTGAAATATATCCTTATCATCCTTACACTACTCAATTTGGGTAACAAAGTCAAGATCTATTATCCCATTATCTAGTTAATGCACCTCCATATTCAGATCAAGAACAAGAACAAACCACATAATATCTAGCTAACATACCATTGATTATGGAATAGGTTTAATAATAATTATATTATGTCACTTTATTGTCAACATATTATTACTATTTTATTATCACTTGATTTAAAATAAAGATGAGGTTCTAGTCAAAGCTACTAAGGTAGGAGACAAGTTTATAGAATACTTCCCCCATGAAAATTTTCCTAGTCTAGTTAGAGTGACTCTAAACACACTTTATACTCAACCCATTGAAAAAACCTCTACTAGTTATCCTTAAGCACTCACTTTTATGTCATATTAAGACCCAAATATTCTTGTAAAAGGAAAGGGCCTCATGGATGTGTTGTCCATTTTGGGCCACATGCCAAGATTTTAGCTAAATGGATGAGCTAAAAAAGAGTTCTAGATGGAATGAGTGGTCTAAATATGTTACTTAAAAAGATTTTAAAACACTAAAAGTAATCTTAAAGTGTAGTTTGTTGATTTTTAAGAAACAAGTTTTGAAATAGGTCTAGAGTTGTAGGGGAAGAAGAATCAGTAGGTCCTCATGATGATCATGACCTTTATAGACATAAAGTAGGCTTCACGAGTCTTAGAAACCCATTTTGAGCCTTGAAAGTTCTTTCATAAGTATATAAAAGCTAGACCATCATCATCACATCATGTAAAAAAAACTAGTCATCTCTATTATGCATTTTATTAGTCCACTTTGAAGATCCTCTCAGGCCAAATCATCACATGGACATGAATTCCTTAGTCAAAAGATCATGCTCTAAAAATTTTGTGACTTGATGATCTTGATATATCAAGTTATAAACACTTAAAGTTGAACTAACATTTTAGGATAGGCAAATGGATGTCAAGTTCAAGCTTCGGTAAATAACTGCTTAGATTTTAAAATCCTTAGAAATTTATTTAGATGTCAAAAATGTTTATGAAAACATTAAATATGGGCATGAAAATGTTAATTTTGGGCCTCATGAAATAACCATTTGGATTCAAAAGAATTAAATCAATGGTTAGCATTCAATTGTACCAAAGATCCAATAGTGTACAACACCATATAGAGTTAGTGGGTCTAGGTAGATCAAATGATGTGCATTTGATCATGCATTCAAGATTAATACTAAGTTATGGGTCAAAGGGGTCATCATATCTTGAGTACAAATGCATGAATGATAAGTATCCTAAGTGTATTAAACTGACAGAAGATCTATGGCTCATGTTCAATCATACTAAGCAAATCTAATGGTATAAATAGGGTCAAAAAATCAACAAAATTGAGTCAACATTAATAGCTAATGAGCGAAGGCAAGCCTAGGAAATTTTTCATTAGAGGTTGAAGAAGCATTTTTTGACTTGGGCAAAGTAAATACAAAGGAATTGGGCTCTAATAAGACCCAGGTTGAACTAGAGGATGCCCTGAAGGTAGGCACATTAGACAAAGGACCTCACCACCCTAAGTAGGTAAAATACATAAATTCAAGATCAAACATGATCTGGATAACCAATAATAAACTCTATAAAGTTATCTAATGTAATTAAAACCCTATAAAGATTTTAAGAACTTCTAGATGTAGGTTTTGTGTCTTATTTAGACTCAAGAAACCTAACTTATGGATCTACATTTGTAATCATGACTACATGAAAACTAATAGGATGATTGGTTTTCATCCATAATATATCTATGTTTATATATGGAAGTAATGATAGAATGGTAACTACACAAGGAATGCTAGGAAGAATAATCTAGCATATTTGAAGATGACATCGAAGGAAATTAATGTAGAGGAGCTCAAGGAAGATCTATGAAGTAGTGGGGATTACTTCTTATAACTAGTCTTTATCTTCACATTATCCATCATGCCAAAAAAGGTATAGTCACATTAATACATGTGACGGCTTGAGAAGGATGGAAGTGATAGTTCCTCTGAGTGGGATTGGCTCATTAGTGACCCCTTCAATGCCATTTATTCTCTCTCTAACCTTATTTCCTTCTATAAATACTATCTTTGAGCTCTTGATTGGGATCCCTCAGCTTGATATAGTGAAGCTCTATCAAAATCACTTTGTAAAACTCTTTTGAAGCAATATAAGACAAGTTTTATATTATATTTAGTGTTAAGTTTACTATATTGAAGTTTGATTTACAAAATCTATGTTGTCTATTCATCATCTATAGGTCCTTCATGTACCTTTCTTTAAGGTTGTTAGTTTCTTTTAGGTTGTGTGAAATGTTAGCTAGTGAATATTCCCTTGAAGTGTCATACATCCATAGTGTCTTACATAGACATATTTATTTTTATCCTTCAAGTTACAATCCTTTTTGTAACCTTCATACAAAATATTCATGTTTATAACTCTATCTAAAAATCTAATAAATCTTTGTCTCCATTATATTCATTAGTAGTCATAGAAGTGTCTAAGCTGATAGTGGATCATTAAGAATTGATGCATCACCACCCTTAAAGTAGGTTTTCATTCATGCATTCTCTCTCCTTTTCACCCTAATAGATCAAGTTTTGAGAAGAGAATTTAAATTATCATATCTGAGGAGCTAGCCTCATTAAAAAATCCTAGAGGTCTGACCCAAAATTAGATAACCCATAGCCTAGGGTCATTCCCATGTTGGACTAGGTATATGTAGAGGACTTGAACAATCTTTTTCTCAGCCAAGGTACAACCTAAGTCTCTAATATTTCTAGCACACCTAATGGGACCCCTTTATCTTTGTCATATTTGAAGGTTAGAGTTAAGGAGAGGTATTTGTAGAAGAAGGCATCTACCATCGTCAAAAGCTAAAGATTCTCCAAGTGAAAAGTTCATAGTATCATCTAGATAACACCTCTCGTGCCAAAGGTTACTTGAAGGACAACAAGTAAAGGTATTCCATTTGATTTAATTGAGCTACCTTATACTTCATATAAAAGATCAAGATTCAGTAGGATAAACATTTATCCTCAAAATAAATATTTATCTCCTAGCCATCCTATTGTTTTAAGTATTCCAACCCCCACTATGTAAATGGTAAGGCCTAAAATACAATATTGTGTACCCTTGAATGGTGGTATCCCTCTTAAATTTTAACAAAATTATGATATCCCTATTGCCTCTTTAAAGAGTCTACCATACTTTATAGGAGAAAACTCCACCACCCTTGTAGAGCATATAGCTGATATTATAAATATTTATTCAAGACATAATATTACACAAGAAAATGTATCCATGAGACTACTAGACATGTCCCTGAAAGTCAAATCCCTACAGTGGTATACGAGTCTAGCTCTTTCCTCAATCAATAATTAGGATGAGTTTAGTGAGTTCCTATGTAAACATTTTGAGGATAGAAGTGACCATGTGTCACTTGTTGAATAACTCATCTCAATCAAGAGAGCATCCCAAGAATCTATGGTTGATTTTAACTATAGATTTAAAAAGTCTTGGGATATCATCCTTGTCATCATTAAGCCCATACCCAATTATGCTTTTCTTTATTATTTAAGAGTATTGAATTTAGACATTATAGTTATGATCCAATATATGGGTGGGATAACTTTGCCTGGGGATTATGAGATAGCTATAAGGGTATAAAACTATTTGATATAAGTAGGAAAAATCATGCCAAGACCTCGCATGCCATGTTTTCCTAAGCTTCAACCAACCCCACCTACCATTGATCCATTTCCCACCTCAAAAAATCAATCTCAACTTGATGATAGTCAAGTGGATAAATTTGTAAGAATTGAGAGCTTGTTGAAGGCATAAAACAATAAGTTAGTGGCTCTAGAGAGATAACAATAGATTCTATATAGGCCATACCAAAGCATGTTCCAAAACCAATACATTGTTCAATCCTACATATACCCTCTTATCCATAAAATCAACAATTTCAGGGTCAAATTACTTAAAGAAGATCTTACAATAGCTACAACCCCACAATGGATAATATTTGAAGAGCCTTAGTCACCACACTAAATAAGCTTTCACAAGAGGGTTAATGATAATTGAGAGGGTACTCCATTGAGATTGTAATGAATATAAGTGGAGAAATGCATCAAGATCCTAGTTGGAAGTATGTTCCTTCATTCTAAGGCTATAACACAATACATCCTCTACCATAAGGCCCTCCAATGAATCAAGATAGCATGCATACCTTAACACCATTGGAAGCTCAAACTAAGTGGTAAGTAAGCATAGGTAAGCCACTAGATGACACCATGTGTATAAAATTTCAAAAAGGGGAGAACATGTTTGAACATGTAGTAGTAAACATGGGATAGACTACACAAAGGGTAGATGAACTAGTTGTAACCAATACATGACCTAAGATTAGGATGTTAGATGATAATTTGGGGCAACCTAAGGATTTTTCAACACCTACACAAGCCATTCAGTAACCTACCACTTCAAATATATATGTTAGAGCTCTTATTACTTAATAAATACCTCAACATCATGGACATCAACAAAATTCCCCTTTTGTTCCTCATGTGACTCAAGTTCCAAGTGATACTTCAACTTCTAAAGTGTAGTTAAAAGGTACTAGTTATCCTTTAAATATTGTAGATAATATGAAAAAGGTTAATGTCACCATGTCTATGTATTATGCCATGTCTATTCCAAGACAAAAGGAAATTATTCAACAAGAAATCTCCAATCCTTCTCATGTGAATGAGATAGCTAATAAGGTGAACACTATTTTTAAAAATAGTAGTCAACCTAGCCAAATTCAAGTTACTAGTCAAACTCCTAGTCAAGGTCAAGCTCATGGTGTTTTTCATCCCCCTAAGGCTGACAAGTCCCCTCCATTTTATTTTTTAGTCATCATAATGGACTATTTCATACACAATTATATGATAGATTTAGGTGATTCAACCTCAGTTATGCCTAAAGCCATAGTAGATAAGATTGAGATCAAATGTGTGCCTTAATGAAAAGGGTGTTCTCTAGTTGGATGGTTCCCTAACTAAAATAGTAGGTATTATGAAAGATCTTAAGATCACATTGGTAGCTTGACAAAATTATGTCATCAATCAAGATTTAATGGTTGTAGACCTACCCCCATATTTTACTTATGCCTATCTAGGGACTTTACTACAAAATTGGGGGTTATTTGTCCTCTAGCTACTAAAAGTCTTAGGATATCATCTTTGTCATCATTAAGCCCATACCCAATTATGATTTTATTTATTATTTAAGAGTACTAAATTTAGACATTATAGTTATGATCCAATATATGGGTGGGATAACTTTGCCTGGGGATTATGAGATAGCTATAAGGGTATAAAATTATTTGATATAAGTAGGAAAAATCATGCCAAGACCTCGCATGCCATGTTTTCCTAAGCTTCAACCAACCCCACCTACCATTTATCCATTTCCCACCTCAAAAAATCAATCTCAACTTGATGATAGTCAAGTGGATAAATTTGTAAGAATTGAGAGCTTGTTGAAGGCATAAAACAACAAGCTAGTGGCTCTAGAGAGATAACAATAGATTCTATATAGGCCATACCAAAGTACGTTCCAAAACCAATACATTGTTCAATCCTAAAATATACCCTCTTATCCATAAATTCAACAATTTCAGGGCCAAATTACTCAAAAAAGATCTTACAATAGCTACAACCCCACGATGGATAGTAGCTGAAGAGCCTTAGTCACCACACTAAATAAGCTTGCACAAGAGGGTTAATGATAATTGGGAGGGTAGTCCATTGAGGTTGTAATGAATATAAGTGGAGAAATGTGTTACGTTGTGGAGCTAAAAGCTTCACTAATGCAAGTAGGGAAGGAGGTTGCGAAGGGTTGCAGAGTGTCACAGACACCGGCGTCGGTTAGGCCAACTGACGTCGGCAGGATTAGACAAGAAGGCAACTGACATCGATCAGAAGTTGGCTGGCGTCATCACCCCCCAGGTAGACAGGGACCAACGTCAATCACCTATGTGGTTCGAACTATGTGTGTTATGGGCAGTTAGCTAACGAACCAAGTGTTTGCATGTTGAGAGCCAATTTTAGACTAAGAGCCGCGGATCTAATTATTGTAATTAGGTGTCTAATTATTGTTTGCATGAGATCTATTTAAGAGACTCATTAGTTGTATTGTAAACTAGTGCTAGAGAGTAAGAGAGAAAATAAGCTCCTTCAAAGAGAAGAGAGCAATGGTGTGTTCCTCCTAGTGCCACAATACCAGGTGTGGGTGCTGGGTAGGAGAATCAGTAGGGTTCTTCATGTATGTATGATCTTGGTCATCAGGTGAGCATGGCTACAATAGGAGATCTGCATGGGTAAGTAAGATCATTGATTTGTAGGTGTATGTGTGTGTAAGGCCAAGGTTCATAGGTGTGTAGAACCAGGTTGATTTGTAGGTGTGCAAGATCAGATAGGACAACAACACAACAGGGAGCAGAATCAGGTGGGATCTACTTGGAGTACGTGTGTGTACTTGTGGAGTGCGTGGAGCACTTGTGGAGTGCATGGAGCATAGGTGTAAGGTGAACACAAACTCTATGTTTGATTTGGGTGTTGGGACCTAAGAGAGAGATTTGAGGGAAGATTTACTATTTATGCCCTAGAGGTGTGGGAGCCCTAGAGGTGTGTAAGGAAGAAGAACTGTGGTAGCCTTCTTTATTGTATTTCCTTCTGAAAGAGTTTTAATACAAGTTGTGTATTATCTCTCATATCATGTGTTATTTATAAATTCTAGTTACTTGTGTATTCTAGTTTATTTCCACATATTAAGTTGCTTGGTAATCAATTGTGTGCTTCCAGTTATTTATCCCAACACGTGGTATCAGAGCCAAGTTGTAGGGAGCAGGTTTTGTGTTTGGTTATAGGTCACTCTTAGGGGTTTCTGATTGAGTGGGAGTAGAGCAATGGTAGATCAAAGTAAGCTAAGAATGGAGGAGTTGAAAAGCACAGATGGTCACTTACGGTCCTATGGAAAGAAAGAGCAGGTAAAAGAATATTGTTGGTTGGTAGCAGATCAGCATGAAGGAACTGAAGATGCAGATGTTGCAGGTGTTGTTGCATAGGATGCTTTGGGAGGTTTCTTGGATAAAGTTGAATCTTGGATAACAGATTATGTTGCCTCTTTCCATGCAGCCCCAAGGAGAGGAGTTGGTGAGCCTTGCCAAAAAATTGGCAAAGGGGAAGTGAAGCTAAAATCGCAGGCAGCCAACACATGGGTGTTGAAGGAGGTCATGCAGGTCCCAGGTTTGGAGATATGGCTAATTTCTTTAGAAAGGTTGGGTGATGAGAGATGCACAAGAACTCTCATAGTGGATGCACTTGAATTAGTTGGTGGTAAGAAAATAGGTACTCTTTATCTACTTGTTTATATTACTAATTCTTCTTTTATTGTAGAGACGTGGCTTCATAGGCTTGGTCACATGAGCAAGAAGGAGATGCATGTTCTTAAGAGGAAGACTGATATATTTGACAGGATTAAGAACTGGAAAGCCTTGGTGTTTATGGAGGAGATGGCAGACAGAGACCAGTGGATGGGGCTAGATACTTCTGGGCAGGGTAGTTTAGACATGGGACTTGATTCAAAGGAGCTCGCGGGGAAAAAGTCATCACTCACAGGCAAACACAGGTATCTACATCGGCAAAAAAAAAATTGGCATCGGCAGGAGGTAAGACCAATGTCGGTCATGAGGACTAACGTTGACACAAGGTGGACACCGACGTCGGTAGGGTAGGTAGTCAGGATAGGTGCAGGAATCGACGTCGGTTGGATGCAGACTATGTGGTGACCGAGGTCAGTTATTGTAATAGATTTTGGGTGGACAGTGAACTGTCAAGGAGTCTCAAATGCCCATATGTAGGATTGAAGATGGTAAGTAAGCCTCAAATTCATTGTTTCTCTTCTTTATACTTGTTTCTGACTATAGAGCAGGAAGGATCTAGGAAACAGTGGGAGCATGGCATGGAGAGTTTGCAGAACCAAGCAGGAGATTTGGTAGGGTTGCTAGCAGGAAGAAAGCACAAAGATGAATGGATACCTTAGTTGAAGAATAGAGATAATGGACATGTGAGACGGAATACCAAGGCATATGGTCTTGAGGAAGTTGTAGGACAGTGATATAGGTTTTGACAGTGGGATGACAAAGCATGACTTTAGTCAATGTCAGGGTAACTACTATGGTTTGTCTTACCAGGTGGATGATGATTGCAACATCATTCTATTGTTGTATGTGGATGGTATGTTTGCTAGCAGGTTTATACATACAGGGTTTTGCTGAGCTAAGGGTAAGATTAGTTTAGTGGTTTGCTATGAAGAATTTGGAGCAGCAAAATTCTTTGGCATGGGGGACATGGGAGATCACAGGTTGATTTTGTCTCCAGTGGAAGCTGATGTGAATCAGGTGTTGGCGAGGTTCATTACGAAGGATGCAGAATTGGAGCACACTAAGGGCTAGATAGTTAAGTGTTCAAAATCACATGAGGTCTGGTATAGGCCTAAGTTTGCCCAAGCATTGGGTGTTGTCAAAGAGTTAGGAGCCAATTCAGAGAAGTGGGTTCTCAGGTATTTGAGAGGGACCAGTAGCAGGGATTCATGTTATTCAGGGTCAGGACTTCACTACATGGATTTGTAGATGCAGATGCGGTAGGGTACTCAGATGACAGGAGGTACACCATAGGTTGTGTGGTGGGTTATCTTCAAGATTGAGCTTGAAGAGGGATACAAGCTAGGAAATAGATTAGATGAGGTACAGGTATAGGTACAGTGCATCTATTTATCTTTAAGTGGGAGATTGTTAGGTTGTGGAGCTAAAAGCTTCATTGATGCAAGTAGGGAAGGAGGTTGCAAAGGGTTGTGAAGTGTCACAAACACCAGCATCGATCAGGCCAACCGACGTTGGCAGGATCAGACAAGAAGGCAACTGATGTCGGTCAAAAGTCGGCCGGTGTCGACACCCCCTAGGTAGACAGGGACCGACGTCGGTCACCTGTGTGGTTTGGACTGCATGTATTATGGGTAGTTAGCTAATGAACCAAGTGCTTGCATGTTGAGAGCCAATTTTAGACTGAGAGCTGTGGATCTAATTATTGTAATTTGGTGTCTAATTATTATTTGCATGAGATCTATTTAAGACACTCATTGGTTGTATTGTAAACTAGTGCTAGAGAGTAAGAGAGCAAATAAAGTCCTTCAAAGAGAAGAGAACAATGGTGTGTTCCTCCTAGTGCCACAATACCAGGGGTGGGTGCTGGGTTGGATAATTAGTAGGGTTCTTCATGTATGTATGATCTTGGTCATCAGGTGAGCATGGCTACGATAAGAGATCTGCATGGGTAAGTAAGATCATTGATTTGTAGGTGTATGTGTGTGCAAGGTCAAGGTTCATAGGTGTGTAGAACCAGGTTGATTTGCAGGTGTGCAAGATCAGATAGGACAGCAACACAACAAGGATCAGAATCAGGTGGGATCTACTTGGAGTACATGTGTGTACTTGTGGAATGCATGGAGCACTTGTGGAGTGCGTGGAGCACAGGTGTAAGGTGAACACCAACTTTGTGTTTGAGTTGGGTGTTGGGACCTAAGAGAGAGATTTGAGGGAAGATTTACTATTTATGCCCTAGAGGTGTGGGAGCCCTAGAGGTGTGTAAGGAAGAAGAACTGTGGCAGCCTTCTTTGTTGTATTTCCTTCTGAAAGAGTTTTAATACAAGTTGTGTATTGTCTCTCATATCATTTGTTATTTTTGAATTCTAGTTACTTGTGTATTTTGGTTTATTTTCGCATATTAAGTTGCTCGGTAATCAATTGTGTGCTTTTGGTTATTTATCCCAACAAAATGCATAAAGATCCTAGTTGGAATCATGTTCCTTCATTCTAAGGCTATAACACAATACATCCTCTACCATAAGGCCCTCCAATGAATCAAGATAACATGCCTACCTTAACACCATTGGAAGCTCAAACTAAGGGGTAAGTAAGCATAGGTAAGCCACTAGATGACACCATGTGTATAAAATTTCAAAAAGGAGAGAACATGTTTGAACATGTAGTAGTAAACATGCGATAGACTACACAAAGGGTAGATGAACTAGTTGTAACCAATACATGACCTAAGATTAAGATGTTAGATGATAATTTGGGGCAACCAGAGGATTTTTCAACACCTACACAAGCCATTCATTAGCCTACCACTTCAAATATATATGTTAGAGCTCTTAAAACTTAATAAATACCTCAACATCATGGACATCAACAAAAGTCCCCTTTTGTTCCTCATGTGACTCAAGTTCCAAGTGATACTTCAACTTCTAAGGTGTAGTTCAAAGGTACTAGTTATCCTTTCAATATTGTAAATCATATGAAAAAGGTTAATGTCACCATGTCTATGTACTATGCCATGTCTATTCCAAGATAGAAGGAAATTCTTCAACAAGAAATCTCCAAGCCTTCTCATGTGAATGAGATAGCTAATAAGGTGAACACTATTTTTAAAAATAGTAGTCAACCTAGCCAAATTCAAGTTACTAGTCAAACTCCTAGTCAAGGTCAAGCTCATGGTGTTTTTCATCCCCCTAAGGTTGACAAGTCCCCTCCATTTTATTTTTTAGTCATCATAATGGACTGTTTAATACACAATTATATGATAGATTTAGGTGATTCAACCTCAGTTATGCCTAAAGCCATAGCAGATAAGATTGAGATTAAATGTGTGCTTAATGAAAAGGGTGTTCTCTAGTTGGATGGTTCCCTAACTAAAATAGTAGGTATTATGAAAGATCTTAAGATCACATTAGTAGCTTGACAAAATTATGTCATCACTCAAGATTTAATGGTTGTAGACCTACCCCCATATTTTACTTATGCCTATCTAGGGACTTTACTAAAAAATTGGGGGTTATTTGTCCTCTAGCTACTAAAAGTCTTGGGATATCATCCTTGTCATCATTAAGCCCATACCCAATTATGCTTTCCTTTATTATTTAAGAGTACTAAATTTAGACATTATAGTTATGATCCAATATATGGGTGGGATAACTTTGCCTGGGGATTATGAGATAGCTATAAGGGTATAAAACTATTTGATATAAGTAGGAAAAATCATGCCAAGACCTCACATGCCATGTTTTCCTGAGCTTCAACCAACCCCACCTACCATTGATCCATTTCCCACCTCAAAAAATAAATCTCAACTTGATGATAGTCAAGTGGATAAATTTGTAAGAATTGAGAGCTTGTTGAAGGCATAAAACAACAAGCTAGTGGCTCTAGAGAGATAACAATAGATTCTATATAGGCCATACCAAATTATGTTCCAAAACAAATACATTGTTCAATCCTAAAATATACCCTCTTATCCATAAATTCAACAATTTGAGGGCCAAATTACTCAAAGAAGAACTTAAAATAGCTACAACCCCACAATGGCTAGTAGCTGAAGAGCCTTAGTCACCACACTAAATAAGCTTGCACAAGAGGGTTAATGATAATTGGGAGGGTAGTCCATTGAGATTGTAATGAATATAAGTGGAGAAATGCAAAAATATCCTAGTTGGAAGTATGTTCCTTCATTCTAAGGCTATAACACAATACATCCTCTACCATAAGGCCCTCCAATGAATCAAGATAACATGCCTACCTTAACACCATTGGAAGCTCAAACTAAGGGGTAAGTAAGCATAGGTAAGCCACTATATGACACCATGTGTATAAAATTTCAAAAAGGAGAGAACATGTTTGAACATGTAGTAGTAAACATGGGATAGACTACATAAAGGGTAGATGAACTAGTTGTAACCAATACATGACCTAAGATTAGGATGTTAGATGATAATTTGGGGCAACCTAAGGATTTCTCAAGACCTACACAAGCCATTCAGTAGCCTACCACTTCAAATATATATGTTAGAGCTCTTAAAACTTAATAAATACCTCAACATCATGGACATCAAAAAAAGTCCCCCTTTGTTCCTCATGTGACTCAAGTTCTAAGTGATACTTCAACTTCTAAGGTGTAGTTCAAAGGTACTAGTTATCCTTTCAATATTTTAGATCATATGAAAAAGGTTAATGTCACCATGTCTATGTATTATGCCATGTCTATTCCAAGACAGAAGGAAATTCTTCAACAAGAAATCTCCAAGCCTTCTCATGTGAATGAGATAGCTAATAAGGTGAGCACTATTTTTAAAAATAGTAGTCAACCTAACCAAATTCAAGTTACTAGTCAAACTCCTAGTCAAGGTCAAGCTCATGGTGTTTTTCATCCCCCTAAGGTTGACAAGTCCCCTCCATTTTATTTTTTAGTCATCATAATGGACTGTTTAATACACAATTATATGATAGATTTAGGTGATTCAACCTCAGTTATGCCTAAAGCCATAGCAGATAAGATTGAGATTAAATGTGTGCTTAATGAAAAGGGTGTTCTCTAGTCGGATGGTTCCCTAACTAAAATAGTAGGTATTATTAAAGATATTAAGATCACATTAGTAGCTTGACAAAATTATGTCATCACTCAAGATTTAATGGTTGTAGACCTACCCCCATATTTTACTTATGCCTATCTAGGGACTTTACTACAAAATTGGGGGTTATTTGTCCTCTAGCTACTAAAATTCTTGGGATATCATCCTTGTCATCATTAAGCCCATACCCAATTATGCTTTCCTTTATTATTTAAGAGTACTGAATTTAGACATTATAGTTATGATCCAATATATGTGTGGGATAACTTTGCCTGGGGATTATGAGATAATTATAAGGGTATAAAACTATTTGATATAAGTAGGAAAAATCATGCCAAGACCTCACATGCCATGTTTTCCTGAGCTTCAACCAACCCCACCTACCATTGATCCATTTCCCACCTCAAAAAATAAATCTCAACTTGATGATAGTCAAGTGCATAAATTTGTAAGAATTGAGAGCTTGTTGAAGGCATAAAACAACAAGCTAGTGGCTCTAGAGAGATAATAGTAGATTATATATAGGCCATACAAAAGTACGTTCCAAAACCAATACATTGTTCAATCCTAAAATATACCCTCTTATCCATAAAATCAACAATTTTAGGGCCAAATTACTCAATGAAGATCTTACAATAGCTACAACCCCACAATGGATAGTAGTTGAAGAGCCTTAGTCACCACACTAAATAAGCTTGCACAAGAGGGTTAATGATAATTGGGAGGGTAGTCCATTGAGATTGTAATGAATATAAGTGGAGAAATGCATCAAGATCCTAGTTGGAAGTATGTTCCTTCATTCTAAGGCTATAACACAATACATCCTCTACCATAAGGCCCTCCAATGAATCAAGATAACATTCCTACCTTAACACCATTAGAAGCTCAAACTAAGTGGTAAGTAAGCATAGGTAAGCCACTAGATGACACCATGTGTATAAACTTTCAAAAAGGAGAGAACATGTTTGAACATGTAGTAGTAAACATGGGATAGACTACACAAAGGGTATATGAACTAGTTGTAACCAATACATGACCTAAGATTAGGATGTTAGATGATAATTTGGGGCAACCTAAGGATTTTTCAACACCTACACAAGCCATTCAGTAGCCTACCACTTCAAATATATATGTTAGAGCTCTTAAAACTTAATAAATACCTCAACATCATGGACATCAACAAAAGTCCCCTTTTGTTCCTCATGTGACTCAAGTTCTAAGTGATACTTCAACTTCTAAGGTGTAGTTCAAAGGTACTAGTTATCCTTTCAATATTGTAGATCATATGAAAAAGGTTAATGTCACCATGTCTATGTATTATGCCATGTCTATTCCAAGATAGAAGGAAATTTTTCAACAAGAAATCTCCAAGCCTTCTCATGTGAATGAGATAGCTAATAAGGTGAACACTATTTTTAAAAATAGTAGTCAACCTAGCCAAATTCAAGTTACTAGTCAAACTCCTAGTCAAGGTCAAGCTCATGGTGTTTTTCATCCCCATAAGGTTGACAAGCCCCCTCCATTTTATTTTTTAGTCATCATAATGGACTGTTTAATACACAATTATATGATAGATTTAGGTGATTCAACCTCAGTTATGCCTAAAGCCATAGCGATAAGATTGAGATTAAATGTGTGCTTAATGAAAAGGGTGTTCTCTAGTTGGATGGTTCCCTAACTAAAATAGTAGGTATTATGAAAGATCTTAAGATCACATTGGTAGCTTGACAATATTATGTCATCACTCAAGATATAATTGTTGTAGACCTACCCCCATATTTTACTTATGCCTATCTAGGGACCTTACTACAAAATTTGGGGTTATTTGTCCTCTAGCTAGTCATACATGGTTTTCAAAACTAGATATGGGACTAGGGACACCATTAGGTCAGAACCTATCTCTAGGTTCCATTTGGAGCCCTATATGCCTAAAATTTCAAATGTCAACTATACCATATTTGAATAAGGTGAAAATGTTAGAGAACAAGAGCATCATAACCATATTAAAGGAATTTTAGACCTATACATGGATGAATGGGTAGCTGACAATCATGGATTTGATCCCTATAGCAATATTGAAGAATTAGACATAGGGGTGTATCATATACATGAGAAAGGTGTTGTTATACCTTGCCTAACTAACACCACTCAAGGGGAAGATGGTCTATATACTTTACTCCTTTATGTCTCAAGTTTAAATAATGGTAGTGGAGATAGAGCCATGCTAGTTTCACCTCTAGATCAAAATTACTATTCAACTACAAGATTTCAATTCATTTACACTTCAAACATAGCTAAATATTAATCCCTTATGCATGGTTTTCAAGAGGCAAGAAGAAGAGGTTTCAAACTCCTTGAGTTCAAGGGTGATAGTGATATTATTTTGAAACAAGTGAAAGGCATAAGTGTAGTCAAAAAACAACATTTGAAATCCTATAAGCACCATGTATGGGATCTCATAGAGGACTTCTTGGCATTCAATATATAATCCATACCAAGAGAGGCAAACCAATAATAAAATAGGATTACAGCCATTGGAACTCAGTATGAGGTTGTGGAAGGATTCAAAGGCAACCAAAGTCAAGATAAGGTCAAGGTCATATGTATGCTAGTTGTACCTGATAATGAGGTAAGTTGGCAAATGTTTGATAATGATGACCAAATTATATGTTTTTTGATGTAGGAGGTAGAATTTTTCCATAAGAATCAAAGAAAATTCCAACACCAGTATGATGATTAGATAGTGCATCTAAGATATAATAGGCTACCTAATGGGATTATGACATTATAAAGCATCTTCAATGAAGCTGACCAACTAATAAAAGGCAAGGCATGTGTCTCAGCTAATAAGGAACATTATGAAAGGATTAAGATATTTAAAGATAAATTATTAAAGTTGGGAAAGATTAACACTACATAAGAGAGATACATTTGTTGCCTTATGCCAAGAGTTATATGATGTATCTGCATGGGAATAAAATTATTTGAAGGGTTTTGATCCCAAACTTACACAACATACCATTGAAATAGAGAGAAATGCAAAACTAGTCAAGCAAAAAAAAAGGCCTATCAACCCAAAGGTGGAGGACTTGATGAGAAGAGAGTTATTTAAGTTTATTGAATCAAATATCAAATTCCACATTAAACATTACTAATGGGTGGAAAACCTTGTGCCAGTGAGAAATAAGAATGAAGAAATACATCTATGTGTTGACTTTAGGGACCATAATAAAGTGTCCCTAAGAGACCATTACCCACTCCCCTCAATGGGTCAAATTTTTCAAATAGTGGTAGGATCCTATAGGTTTTCACTAGTTGATGGCTACTCTAGTTATAACCAAATTATGGTCAAAGAGGAAGATATACATAATACTAACTTCACCAAAAAGTGGGGCATGTATGCATATATGAAAATGCCCTTCAAACTATCTAATGCTAGAGCAACCTTCTAGAGGGTAATGGATGTTGGTTTTAAAGGTTTTATCAATGACATGGTGCTTATCTACCTAGATGACATCACTATTTTCTCAAAGGACCTAGATGATCATATTATTCACTTGAGGTTAGTATTTGAAAGATGCAAAGAATTTGGTGTGTCATTAAATCCTAAAAAATGTATATTTGGTGTTCATGAGGGCAGGTTATTAGGCCATGTTGTGTTTAAGGATGGTCTTTCCATAGACCCTGAAAGATTTGAGTCCATATTAACCTTACCCTTTCCAAAACATAATAAGGGTCTATAGATCTTCTTAGGAAAGATTAATTTTATAAGAATATTTATCCTAGGCTTTGCAAAATTGGTCAAGCCTCTCACTGACATGTTAATATATGTAAGGAGTTTACATGGACCAAAAAAATTAATAGTATTTTTTAGGCCATCAATCATGCCCCTACACTCTTCAATTCTGATTTTAACAAGGAATTATACTTATATGCCTTATCTACATTAGATACAAACTTTGCCATGTTGATGTAGTAGAATGAGCAAGGTTTGGAGTAGCCTATCACTTTCTTTAGCCAGGACTTAGAAGGGTATGATGAGAGGTATATATTTATAGAGAAACATGTGCTTGTATTAGTGAGAGGTTTGAAGAAATTTAGGCACATGGTCTCCAATTATAAGATCATGCTCATGGTGATGCACCCAAGTATTAAAGAGTTTATACTCAACAGAGACCTCAATGAGAAAAGAGTTCAATGGGTGAAAACATGCATGGAATATGACCCTGATGTCAGAGTTAAACATATTTTAAGGGGTAGAGGGTTATGTGAACTTATTAAAGTAGAGGTAAAACAAGATAAATATCAAGTGTTGGTAGTCCATAACAGCCAACAAGTAGATGTAGATAACATAACTTTTTGTTAGACACATGATATAACTAGATTTATTGAGTTAAGATAGTGTCCTATGGCACTAGATAGAGCCAATAGAAGGAAATTTAGGTTGAAATGTATACCTTATGTTCTGATAGATGGAATACTCTTCAAGAGAGACATATGAGGCATGCTTTTTGAGGTGTGTGGAATCATGCCAAATAGACAAGTTGCTTAAGAAGCTCCATGATGGTCCAGTTGGTGGGCACTTTATTACCAAGACCATGGCCTCCAAAATTATTAAATTTGGTTACTTTTGACCCAAAATGTTTATAGATGCACACTCTTGGGTAAAGAGATGCCCAAAATGTGTAATGTTTCTTTGAAAGTATAAATTGGTTGCCCTTCCATTTCAATCCATACATGTAGAATAATATTTCATGTAATGGGGCTTATATTTCATACAGATGGTACATCACCATTAAATTAAAGGACATAAATGGATCATTATATATATATATATATATATATATACTAATTTATAAGGTGGGTTGAAGTAGTTTCCCTCAAAGAAGCTAATGACGTTTCTATTTTGGACTTCTATGATAGCCTTGTGACTAGATTTGGTGTGGCTTCTTCAATCATTTTTTATAATGCATTGGCCTTAATCCAAAACATGGTATGTGAATGGGATCTTTCAAATGGAATTTATCTCAAGGAATCCTCTAACTATTACCCACAGGGTAATGGACTAGCATAGTCCATAAAGAAGAACATGTTGAGGATTATCAAGAGAACTATGGAGGATAGTTAGAGGGATGGGGATACTAAATTAAGGATTGACCTATGGGTAGATAGAGTGACACCTAAGAAAGATACTAGACACTCCACATACCTTCTTGTCTATGGGAAAGAAGCTAAACTTCCTATATCTCTTGAACTTCTTGCATTGGAGCTTATACATAAACTTGATCTCCTAGAGGATGATGTTATGCAAATAAGGTTGAATGAGATGAGATAGTTGGAGGAGACAAGGGAAACTACTATGTACATTATGTGGTCTAACTAGCACCAAGTGAATAGGTCATTTTATAATATATCTTACTCAAATACATTCCAAGAAGGTGATATAGTCCTCAAATGGGATGAGAACCATACAAAACTTGGAAAACACTACAAGTTTGATAGCCTTTAGAGTGAACCTTATGTTATCATAGGTTAGAAGGAGAGCAATGACTTTGAGCTTGCTAGATTTAATGTAGAGAGACTTCCCATCCCTATAAATGGTAGGTATCTTAAATTCTTATACTAGTGTTATATCATTATCTTTTTACATAGGTAGATAGGTTTGCATTTACCTCCAAGTGCTCTTGCATATTGTTTTGTTTATTGTTTTCCTACTATTTTGGTAGTTTTTGTGTCTTTTTTGTTTTATTTTTATTTGTGTGTGGCTCATTACTTAAAAATATTTGAAATAGTCAATTATAATACTTATATAATTAATACTTCATTTATCTAGTTTTCATGAGCAAGCTTGATGAAGTTTTAGGTTCCATGACCAATAGACTAGTCAAGCTAGTTGAGTCACCAGAAATGTTGGCCATTTTGGCCCACATGTCAAGCTTCTACCTGAATGGATGAGTTGAATAAGATTTTTGGATGGAATTAGTGGTCTAAAGATCACATGTTTTTTACAAAGATTTTGAAACACTTTAAGCAAGCTTAAAGTGTAGTTTATTGATCTTTGAGAAGAAAGTCTTGAAATGGGTCTAGAGTTATATGGGAAGAAGAATTAGTAGGTCCTCATGATGATCATGACATTTATCGACATAAATAAAGATTCATGAGTCTTAAAAACCCATTTTGAGCCTTGAAATTTCTTGCACAAGCATATAAGAGCCAGACCATCATCAGCACATCATGTAGAAATAAACTAGTCAACTCAATTATGAATTTTATTAATGCACTTTAGATAGCCTCTTAGGCCAAAGGATCACATGGAAATTAATTCCTTAGTCCCACTATCATTCTCTATAAATTTCATGACTTGATGAGCTTGATATCTCAAGTTATAACTGCTTAAATTTGAACTAGCAATTTGGGATGGGCATGTAAACATCAAGTTCAAACTTTGGCATATAACTGTTTGGATTTTAAAATCATTATATGTTTGAAAATATGTTAAAACATTTACAAAAATGTCAAATATTGGTGTGCAAACATCAATTTTGAACCTTGTGAAATAGCTATTTGGATTCAAAATAATTAGATTAATGGTTGGTATTTAATCATACTGAAGATCCAATGGTGTGCAATACCTGATAGAGTTAGTGGGTCCAGGTAGATCCAATAATGTGCATTTGATCATGCATTAAATATCAATGGTGAGTAGTGGGTCAAAGGTGTTAGTGGATCCTGAGTGTAAATTCATGAATGATAAATTTCCTAAGCATGTTAAAATAATAGAATATCTATGGCTCATGATTAATCATACCAAGTAAATTTAATGGTATGAATAGGGTCAAAACATCAATAGGCTTAAGTTAGCATTGATAGCCAATGAGTAAAGGTGAGCTCAGGAGATTTTTCATTGGATATCAAAGAAGTATTTTTCAACCAATTCAAAGCAAATACAAAGTAACCAAGCTCGAATAGGACCCAAGTCAAACCAAAGGATGCCATGAAGGTAGACACATTAGACAAAGGATCTCGCTACCCTGAGTAGGTAAAATGCATAAATGCAAGATCAATTTTGATTTGGATAACCAAAATTAGACTCTAAAACATTGTTTAACACCATTAAATCGCTATAAATTTTTTTAGAACTTATAGACATAGGTTTTGTGTCTCAATCATACTTTAGAAACCTAGCCTATAGATATGCATTTGTAATCATAACTACATGAAAATAATAGGGTGATTGGTTTTCATCCATAATAGATCTATGTTCAGATATGGAAGTAATGATAAAATGGTATTTTTGCAAGGAATGTCAAGAAGAACAATCAAGTATATTTGAAGATGATATTGAAGGACATTAATGCAAAAGAGATCGAGGAATATCCATGTGCAAGTGGGGATTGCTTCTTGCAACTAGTCTTGATTTTCACATTATCCGTCACACTAAGAAAGGTATAGTGACATTAATACATGGGAATACTAAAGAATGATGATTATGGTACTTTATTTGAGTGGGATTGGGTTAATTAATGACCCCTTTAATGCCATTTTTCTCTCTCTTACCTTATTTCCTTATATAACTACTAGCTTTGAGCTCTTGATTGGGATCCCTCAGCTTGATATAGTGAAGCTCTATCAAAATCACTTTGTAAAACTATTTTAAAGAAATATAAGACAAGTTTTAGATTCTATTTAATGATAAGTGTACTCTATTAAACTTTTATTTGCAAAATTTATGTTTTTTATTCATCATCTATAGGTCCTTCATGTAACTTACTTTAAGGTTGTTAGTTTCTTGTAGGTTATGTGAAGTGTTAGTTAGTGAAGATTTCCTTGAAGTGTCATAAGTCCATAGTGTCATACATAGACCCATTTATTTTTATCCTTTAAGTTACAAACCTATTTTTAACCTTCATACAAAATATTCATGTCTAGAAATCTATCACAGAATCTGATCAATCCTTGTCCTCATTATAGTCGTTAGTAGTCATAGAAGTGTCTAAGTTGATAGTGGATCATTGAGCATTGGTGCATCACAACCCTAAAATTATGTTTTAATTCATGAATTATCTCCCCTTTTCACCCCAATAGATCATGTTTTTATAAGAGGATTTAAATTGTCATATTTGAGGAGTTATTCTCATTAAAAAATCCTAGAGGTTTGACCTAAAATTAGGTAACCCATAGCCTAGGGTCATTCCCATATTGGACTAGGTTTGGGTAGAGGATATAAACAATAATCTGCTCAGTTAGGGTGTAACCTAAGTCTCCAATATGAGAACCACTTTATACAAATTTAAAAAACATATCAAACCTATTTGAATCTAGTGCACACTTTTAATGTCATAGCCATGTCAAATTCTCCACTCATAGAGCTAGCTCCTTTAACATGAGTATTAATTGATTTAATAGGTTAATATAATTTGGTTATAGATCCATTTTCACAAATCACTTTATTTAGTGACATGTATGATGCCCCATTTATTAAATAGGTGATTTCACCTTATACATAGAACAATGTGTCAAACATAGTGGATAACACGTAAGTGTCTTCCAATCTAGGTAAAAGTGGTTTAACTACACCAAAAAATAGTCCTCAATAACAAGTGACTTTAGTTAATACCATAAGTGGTTCACAATAGGAGGGGTAAGAACTCCTATCCCAACTTTAATAATTTAATTCCAATCCTTAACTAGTTGCTTCATCAAGCATGCAATCACATTGATTAAGTAATCAATCATCACCTAGAGATTTAAATTAACACCAAGTAACAAATGCTACCTCACTTCAATAGGTGATGACTAACATTTCATAATAACAAGCATAGTCTAATTTACCACCATAATAGAGTAAAAACACTATGCCACCTCAATAGGGAGTAACAAATGTTCCACCTCATCAAGTAGTGACAAACATACCTCAATAGTCATAGACCAATATACCCTAATAATCATGAATGTTGTCTAATCAATAACATGTGTCTATTAGTCAAATACAAATTCCAAACACCTAATAATCTTATAGCTCACTATAGGTGTTTTCACAATAAAGATGTACCACTATCCAAAAGTACCATTTAGGTAGAAATTACCTTTTATTCAACATGTGCTATAGATCTAAAGATAGGGCCTTATTCTAAAACAAGTTCCCCTTATTCATCCAAGTTTTAAAAGTCATAAATAAGTCCCTACTCAACCTCTATAGCCATAGTACTTTACTCAAATCCATATCCTTCCATCTCAAACATAATTCCCTCAAAATGAAGGCTATATACTAAATATGAACCATAATATAGCCCAATAATGCCTACAATTTCAACTATGACATCCCAATCCTCATATGAATATTCTTAGTTGGTTCACTCATTAAACCAAAATTCTATAAAAATTCATACCTCCATAATATCCAAGTCAAGTTAATCCACCTTTGACCACCAAGCCACCACCTCAACCAAATATACCATCCAATTTTTTGTCTCAAGAACTAAAATAAATGAAATACATGATTGATTCTATTTAACCAAGGAGGCATACAAATATAATTTAAGTTAGATGATGTGTGCTCATACCCATTCAATATGGAGTATCTTTAGATACCTTTTCCTCCAAGTTATGAATAATCAAAATTTGATAACTGCAAGGGTAAAGGAGACCCTAAGGCCCATTTGATGGAGTTATTTTTTTCTTGCCAACTAGTGGCTTATAATGACATTTACCTACTCCTTTTATTTCCTTGAAGTCTAGAAGGATAGGCTTTAGATTGGTTCCTCAAATTTCTAAAGAATTTTATATTTTATTTTTATGACCTCTCAAATAAATTTATGCATCATTTCTCTTATAATATAGAGCATGAGATTTCATTAGTAGATTTGAATCAAGCCATGAAAAATGTTAGTGAGATTTTTGTAAGCTATTTATAGATATGGATAGAAATTTCTAGTCATTTCCCTCATAGCTTACTAAATAAAAAATTGGCAGTTGCATTTACTAAAAATTTACATAATGAGATATCCCATCATTTAGAGCTTCAGTGTGTGCATACCTTCAAAAATATCATTGACAAAGGTTTATAGATTGAAAAGGCCCTTATTAACAAAGGGATTATCAAGTTAACCTCTTTGAGTCAAAACCAAAACTAAGGAGCAGGCCCAAGTCACAACCTTAACCAATTCTAAGCATAAGTGTCTACACCTGCTTAGGCTAGTAAATATGAAAAATCCAATCAACACAACCATAATAAAACCATTGTTAGAAATGGAGTAACTAAATTTCACCATGTCTAAATGGTGAAAACACCATTCTCTTAACCTACACCACAAATACAACTTACTCCTCATCAATAGCCTATTCAGTAAGCACAACCTTCATAATAACCAAAATCAGCTCCATAAATGTAGCAACTACCACCTTTACAAACCCCTCCTCTAAGAATAATAATCACTCCTTAAGTCTTCAAAAACCTTGGTAAACCTATCAAAGTAGTGTTTTGAAAGCTATCCAAATCTAATATGATTAGTTGGCCAATTCTAAAACACTATCCTGAGGTTATTCCCTATTTGGATTGGTATAGAGAGCATGAGTTCTTTGAATACCATCATGTTCATGGACATAATATAAATCATTGTGTGAAGTTAAAGCACCTCATAAAAAATATGTTGGAAAATAGGGAGATTAAATTGGATAATAGAGCATTTACATCCAATCAAAACTTGGTTATCTACCAAAACCCTTTTTAGCATCATACCAGTAATAATAAAAAACAATAACAATAAAGGATAGAATAAAAATAACAATAGTATCAATAAAAATCATGATAATAATCAAAACATCAGTATAAAAATAACAATATCAACTGAATGCAAGGAACCAAGGCTAGAATGATTCCAATAATCAATAGATTTACCACATAGTTGTACATGACTACAAAAAAGTTGTAGGTCATATTGTGGGGGGTTACATTTTAACTATCACCATTAATCATAAACCAAGTACCAATAGACCAGGACCATTACCAAGAAATAACAATTAATCCACCTATATTAGTAATCTTTCCTTGACCTGGGACCATAAATAAGTGTAACAACAACTAGGGATTACTATTTTAGAACCTTATACTAATAACTCATCATTTCCCTATGATCAAAACCAAGTACACCATTTAATGATACTTATCCTATCTATCCTATATCCATCATCATCAACTTAAAATGATCTTATATCTAATCTTGATTGTGTAATAATAACTCAGTGGTCTAAGATCACCATTATAGAACCATAACCTCCCCCTAACGGACTAAGTCAACCCACTATGTTGACTAGGAAAAATCCATATACGACCATTAAGGAAAAGACATGACATTGTGGAACAACTTCAAAAGACACCCATGTAAATCTCTATTCTATATTTATTGCATATGTCTACTATCCACAAGAAAATCCTAACAAAACTCCTAGGTCAATCCCAAGTTTTCAATGACATAACCCCAAAAAAATTCTAAGCTTTGGTTGGACATCTAACCCCAAGCCTATAGTTGATCTTTGACCAAAGTGATACGTCATCCCTTAGCCCTTTCCATAAAACCCACTATACATTGAGGTTATCATAATGTGGCACAAAGTCAAATGTATCCTCATAAAAATTGGATTAGGCTTGAATATCATGTTTTTAAATCTCATCAAGCATCTTGGACATACAATAGCTAATCTATAACTAGAAAAAATTACTATAAAATCTTATGATAATGAATAATGGGAATCACAAGGCACCATAAACTTGATAGTTATCATTGGCTCCTTGACCCACAATACACTTTGCCATTTTTTAGTCTTAGATTTATCATAAAATTTGCTCTTAGGTAGACCTTATATACATGGAATTTATGTAATCCTTTCAACATTGCACCAGTGTCTCAAGTTATCACATTCAAGCATGGAGGTCACTATCGATGGAGATTTTTATCCCTATGAACATTTCAAACATTTGGAGGTTGATTATAAAAGTTACAACTACCATTTTGACCTAGACCAAGTGCCCCAAAAGGAAAAAGACAAAAAGATACTTGTCAAAATATTAAAGGCTAATTGCATAGACCCAGCTGGCCTTGAATCATCCTTACATTCTCCTCTATAAATGTATAATCATTTTTCCATCTCAACCAATGGTTTAAAAGATTATTTAACCCATGATAATTTCCATATTGATAAACTTCCATAGAACCCCAAGTCCTATGGAAGACCTAAATCTAGGCCACCTTACATATAATGACAATGAAAAAGAAAAGTTAAAATTTATAGTCCAACTCCTATCATTTTCATGCCAGCCACTAGCCAAGAAGAGGGCCCAACTAACAAATGATGAATCCTAGTTTTGAAATGACAAGTTGGCTGATTGATACAAAAATTACAAATATCCCATCCCTAACAGGATCATGGAGAAATAATCCTATGAAGGTAGAGGCCTCAAGACAAATAAATAACATACTCTTGAGCCAATTTATATAACTCAGTACAAAGGAACTTATGGTATCAAATTTAAATCACATGGGGGTGAACCCACATATTATATTCATGTTTCAACACTAACATCTAGTGATGACAATGCTGACAGTGAAGAAGAATCCAATCACAACATTTATAAAGACCTTGTCAATACCAACCTACTTGATCTACATAGCATTTATACTATTACCCTAGTTATTTAACGTAACCCACTTCCTCTATATCACCCTCAAATTATATCCTAGGACCAACAAGAATCCATAGTGCATGTAGATGAGTTTGAGAATGATGAGGTCTTTTATGAACTTCTAAGCCTAAGAGACAATGTTCTATTGGGAGACCACAAATAAGGGTTCTCTATCAAACTAGATCCAATAGCCTATTTTGGAAAATGTGTGAATACCTATAGACAAAAACAAAATACTAAAACATTGAGGTCCCCAAGTGAAAACCTCTTTTAGGTGATTTTGGACTAGGGTAAAAGTAAAGAGAAAGGCTAGTCTTTAGTGAAAACTTATTTTAAATGCCATCAGATAGGGGTGTTCAGCTTTCCTTGAATGAAGCTCAAGAGACCACCAATGATGAACTTGCTTTTGGGTTCAAGTTTAGTTTAGTAGAACAATATGCCTTTGATGAAATTACCTAGGAATTTCTTATAGTATTTGTAACATGGCCATCCTTACCATTGGGAGATTCATATTCGTCTTGTTTAGGAGAGTTTAAAGACCCAGTCCAACCATAAGACTTTATAGTTTCAATCTAATTCACATCATTGCCAACTATTCTATAAGATGGCTTGAATATCCTTATACAAGATACTATGGAAGTCAAAATTGAGACTCTAAATGACCCAAAATGGATCAAATTAGGCATGTCCCTCATTAAGGAAGAACATGAAATCTTTACATCCCTTTTGAGGGAATTTTTTGACGTTTTTGCATGGGCCTATTCATACATGTCAGGTTTGGACCCACCTTGGTTGTATATTACCTTGTTATACATTTCGATGCCAAACTTGTGAGGCATAAATTGAAAAATATGTATCCTCATATTGTTATACTAGTAAAGAAAGAGTTGGAAAAACTCTTAAAATCAAGATGCATCTGATCGATTGGCTATTCAGAGTGGATTTAAAATGTTATATCTATTAGTAAAAACTAGAAAGAATCAGAATTTGCACTGATTTAAGAGATATAAACAAGGCTTGACTTAAGGATGACTTTCCTCTACCGAATATTGACATGATAGTTAACTCCGTAATGGGGTATAAAATGTTTTTACTTATGGATGGATTTTTATGGTATAATCAGATTAAGATCACACCAAAAGATTGACATAAGATAGCATTCACCACTTCTTAAGGAATGTTTTATTATCAAGTTATGCCATTTGGCCTCAATAATGTTGGGTCCACTTACCAAAGAGCCATGACCATCATATTTCATGATATGATGCATGGCATTATTGAAGATAATGTCGATGAAATATTGGGTAAATCAAAGACCTATGTTGATCATCCAACCATACTACAAAGAATATTTGAGATGCTTAGTGAATACAAGGTCATACTTAATCCCAAGAAGTGCATCTTTGGTGTCACTCCAAGTAAATTTTTAAGCTTAATCATCTCTCATTAATCCATTGAAGTTGATCTTCAAAAAGTACAAGCCATTACTAAGATGCTACCACCTTCTAATTTAAAGCAAATCTATAGTCAATGGCATAAAATTTAGTCTATCATATACTTCAATTCATAGTTGGTTGATAAATGCCACCCCTTCACTCATTGAAGAAGGGTGTCACATTTATTTAGGATGAATATTATCAAAAACCCTTCCAACACCTGAAGGAATATCTTGAAAATCCACCTTTTTTGTTACCACCAATGTTAGGAAAGCCATTTATATTATACCTATTGGCCATAGATAGAGCCCTAGGTGCACTTATAGCTTAGCATGATGATAATGGAAAAGAGCATGTCGTATACTATCTAAACCATACACTGGTCACGTATGAACACAACTATACGATAATAGAAAAATATTATTTATTTATGGTCTTTATATCCCAAAATCTATGATATTGCATGATTAACAATAAAACCATAGTTATTTTCAAAGCAGATCCACTCAAGTGTATACTATCCAAGATATATTTACAAGGCCACATGGCTAAATGCATCATGATTTTAAGTGAGTTTTGGATCAATTATGTCAACTAGAAAGGTATAAAGGGATAAGTACTTACAAATCAGCTTGCTCTAGCTCCCCTTATAGATATCAAACCACTCACTTTTCAATTCCTATATGAGTCCATCATGACCATCATAGAAACAACTCTTGAAGAGAAGTATTAGAAGTTGTATTTTGATGGATCATTCACATTGCATGGATTAAGGGTAGGCCTATTATTTAT
The DNA here is from genome assembly GCA_037957365.1 of Torreya grandis. Taxonomy (NCBI): domain Eukaryota; kingdom Viridiplantae; phylum Streptophyta; class Pinopsida; order Cupressales; family Taxaceae; genus Torreya; species Torreya grandis. The sequence goes on along the minus strand of JARHVA010000397.1, from coordinate 5,223,643 downwards.
TACACCATAAGAGGATCTCATTCCCAAATCATTCCATATTAACTTTATTTGTACTAACAACATGGCTTAATATGAAGCACTCATTATAGGGCTTCATCATGAAGTACAATGTAATATTAAGCATCTCATAGTTTACGGTGATTCTTAGTTAATCATCAATTAGGTTAAATACCACTTTTAGACTAAAGATGATAAGTTGGTACCATACAAGGCCATGATCAACATTCTTAAATAAAATATCACCAACTTATAGTTTGAACACATACATCAGGCTAGTAATAGGATATTAAATGTCATAGCCACCATTGGATGCTTAATCTTCCACATAAACAAGGTAAAATAATATCAATTCCTCATTGAAAATCTTCTAGCACCTACTCATGAACCTTTAACCATCACAATGATCTATGATATTGTTGGTCCCAACTCTATTTGGTACTCAAACCTTTATAATTAACTTCATGACCATATCATTCCACCATACCTATCATGAAAACAAAAAAATGCCTTTACCCACCATGCCTCTCATTATACCTTACTTGGACCAACCCTTTATTGTCATAGCTTTGATGGAACTCTACTTAATTTTTTAAATTTGGTAGAAACAACATTAGCATTATGAGAAGTTTATGGAATATGTGGATCCCACACCAGTGAGTTTATCTTGGCCAAAAATCTCTTATGTATTGATTATTATTGGCTAGTTATGGAAGAATATGCAGTTGTTTATGTAAAAAAGTGTGACAAATGTCAAAGGCATGCCAATTTGATTCATACCCTAGATAAAACACTCAAACCAATTCTTACACCATGTCCATTTACAATGTGGGGACTTGATATCATTTGTAATATATACCCAACCTCATGTGATGGCCATTAACACATCCTTACTGCTACCAAATATTTCACTAAGTGGGTTGAAGCTATACTCCTCACATGACTGGAAAATAGATTTTGAAGTTCATATCTAATCATTTCATTTGTTGTTATGGTATCACACCTAACATTATATCTGATAATGGTAGATCATTTAAAAATAAGGATGTTAAATTTTTTTGTTTTGATTAAAATATCACTAAACATTTTTTTATAGTATATTATCCACAAGGTAACGGTCAAGTAGAGGCATCTAATAAAACCATTGTCAACATCCTTAAAAATATTTTCAATGATGTTGGCCATGATTGGCACCTCCAAATATTTTTTACCCTCTAGGAATATCACACTAATTATTATACTCCAATTGGATCCACTCCATATTTCCTAGTCTATGGCACTGAATCCAATATTCCCTTTGATTTTGAGTTACATTTTTTGTGTATCTTAATGAAACATGTCCTAGATGATGAAGATTATAGAGTTTCTCTCCTACAAAAACTAGAGTTACTTGATTAAAAATGCATGGCCACTATCAACAACCTTAAATCATACCAAAAATAGATTATATGGCCAATATAACTAGTGGGTCAAACATAGAGAGTCAAAGACTAGGGATCTTGTTCTCAAATGAAATAAAATAAACACCATGGATAAAAAGAATAAAAAAGGCAAGTTCAAACTCAATTGGATAAGCCCATGTATTATTATTATAAATTATGGATCTAGAGTATACAATATCACTACACCAGATATAGATGAACTTGATGATCCAATGAATGTCATATAAGTCAAGTATTATTTCACTTGAGATACTTGAAGTATTGTCTAAGAGGCACATTTACATTTTACCATACTATCATCTTCTTTGTACCATACCATGTACCATTCTACCATGCCTTCAAGTTTTACCACAATTATTTTACCCTTCCTCCCCATCATTTTGACCTTGGTTTCATTCCATTGGTTCTTTGGGCACCTTTAGTGAGGGGATCTAGATCAATTTTTTAATATTTGATTTAGTATTCTAGATAGAGGCAATATTTTAGACCAGTATGATAGTGGTTTGGTAGTTGCATCCTTCATTTATTATTTCATTTCATTATGAGTGATAATGATTATAATTTCCTTTGGTTAAATCAATTTCCCACTCTCTGATATTAATTATAACTTCCTATAGTCAAATTAGGAATAACCCCTTTACCATACATTATCGTATCACCTTACCATTCCTATTACCATACTTTGCTATTTGCCTAATTTAATAACTTGTTGCTATCAAGTCAATTATTCCACTATAAATAAAAATTATAGTGAATTTATGTCCTAATGGGATTATTTAGGGAACACTCAATTTATGTTGAGGTCAGCTCAATCACCTTTCCCATGCTCTTATTATTTTGTGAGCATTTTAAGTTTGAATTCTCTCATCATTTTGTAAGCATGGTTTAGCCATGCTCTCTTCATTTTATGATTTGGATTGTTTAGTCTCTAATCATTCTAAATTGATTTGAGACACTTATAAAATTCAAAAAACATTGGTAAAAGATCTACAAAATCATGAAAATTGGCTTAGAATATGCATGTGAGATATAAAGCCATCAAAAATTTTAGGTTTGGGACATATTATTTTTTTATTTTATTTCTATACCACCTTGGTCTTTGTCCTCCTATTTTTGGGAGAACTACATAATCTTGAGGTATGCACAAACTATATATGTAGCACTTAGATACATGGGGTATCTCATATTAGCCCAACTACACCTTCCTTTCTTTTTTGGCCACTTATTTACCTTAAGGATTCTGGGACTCCTATATATTTCAAAAGTAACCACTTTTCCTTTATTTTCCTCATCCTTATTGGCCTTAATTTTATGCTCTTGTCATTTTACAAGCAACCATTTCTTATGATCTTGCCATTTTGTGAGACCATTCCCATTTTCCTCTACACATCAATCACAATTTATTGATCATCTTTTTCTTCTATCCCATATCTTGGGAGAACTACATTTGGCCTTAAGTTCATGTTTGACCTTGCATTTATGGAACTATGTAGGTAACATCTACTCCTAGTACATTTAGAGTCAATTTGTCCATCCCTTTTTTTTTATTTTCTTCCTACCATTTTAATTTTTTGTTTCATTGTTTCATATATCCTAAGGGTGATGTTTGTCATCATCTTGTGTGTCATTGTTTCCTTAAAGCCTAGGGTAAACCTTGTGTCAATTATTCTTGCATTGTTATACCTATGTCATTACTATCTAGCTTAGGGGTCACCCTATCACCAAGAGTAAAACCTCTATTACACATGTATGAATAATTTTTTTTTGATTTTCACTAACATTGAGATTAACCATTGTTTGTGTTTATTTCATGTTTTTTTGCTTGTTTTATTCACTTTTTATTTCTTGGTTTTTTGTTGTGTTTTTGTTTATTATTGGTGTTTGTTTACTTTTTCGCTTTCATTATTGTTCCTTGACTTAGTATATCTACATTCATTAGGTGATTTCTTGCACATTATACTTAATCCCATCCATATTCATATGTCAACATTGTCATCATGTTTTTTATCATTGGTGCATTATTTTCAATTGTTTATTAGATCGTGTGTTAGTATGTATGCATATTTTGGCTTAGTTATCAGGGTGTTTTATATGATGATGCATACCATCATGTGCTACAACAAAAGTTATCTCAAGGAATATTATAATCAAGCATGTCATGGTACTTATCCTTAGTCACCTGACAAATTCCTAATCTATCCAAATATTATCTAAATACATAGTGATTAAATAATGAAATAATTTTAATCCTTACTAGTTAGGATGTGCATCTCCATAATTGTAGGTTGCCCAAATTCATCTTTCTCCTTTATACCAACTTACACTTAATCTATGAGTATAGATTTAGTTTTTAATCCCCCTTTTCCAATTTTTCATATAGTCCCAAACCATAATGCCAATGATTATAACTACCTTTAGGTAAATCATTTTTTTATCTACCCATATGCTAATGATTATAACTACCTTTGGGAAAATCATTATCATTTTATTTCCCTATAGGAGCATATTTTATGGATGTTAATGATTATAACCACCTTTGAGCAAATCATTATCATTTTCTTACCCTATTAGGGCATGTTTCCATTACGTCAATGATTATAACTGCCTTTGGTAAATCATTACATTATCATGTCTTGTAGGGACCTATTTTCATTGTGATAATGATTATAACCATCTAGGAAAATTATTATCTCTATCTTCACAATTGGGGCATATTTTTAATTTTGATAATAATTATAACCACCTTTAGGCAAATCATTATCTTCTTACCTCGCTATGCAGATGATTATAACCACCTTTGGGTAAATCATCCTTTCTATCCACCCAATTAGGGTATCTCACTATGTCATTGATTATAACCACCTTTGGTCAAATCAATCTTTTCCACCCCCTTTACCTTTTGGTCCCATCATTTCCTTCTTTCGATGGACCAATCACCAAACTTCTTTATCAACTACTCCTTCGAGGGGGCATCCAAGCTCATCCATCACCTATTGGGGATTAGGAATTAAAGACATTTTTCACTCTTTACAAAGAAATTATTGTGCTTATATCTCACAACACCTTCCCAAATAGGGGGAAAATATAGACACCCCATTTTGGACATAAATGGCTTCCAACTAGACTTCATAATGACTTCTACCAAATAATGCAATTAAGTATAGGAATCACTGAATGTCCCAATTTCATACGTATATCATTTTTTAATCCTCATAATTATGTTGAGGCATCTCTATTTGGTGTATTATATGGTACATAATAATAACCTCTCATAGATTCATCCCCAATCACCTTGTAACCTAAAAAATGGCAATTTGGCTTATGGACCCATTAAGTGGGGTACTTGAACAACTCCTAAACGAGATAAAATGTTAATCAAAATGAATTAACTAATTAAACCATATTAAATGCTTGTCTAAATTATCCATTTTCAATTAATTAATATCTAAAAATATAAATTTGAAAATTTAAAATATCAATCCCCTTCATCATTGCCTTTATGAGTTTCAATCTCTCACAAATATCTAAAAATATCTAATTTGAGAGCCATGCCTATTAATTTAAAATCATAATTACATGTACCCTCCTTAACTCAATTTTAACTTTAACTCACCTAGGGCTATTTTGAACTCATTCCATGCTTAAATCCTAACCTAAATCAACTTGGGTAAGAGTTAACCTATGAGGCTATAAATACAAGGACTTACTTATTGATTTATAAACTCTTTTGGTGTAAATTTATTATGCTCAAATAGATGCAATAAGCCTTTCTAGCAATATTACCATGCCAATTTCATAATACAAATAAAGATAAACCAACCAACATTACCAAAGTGCCAAGGAGAGGTGGAAAATGGAGCTTTATTGATAAATATTTCTTGATTCCATATATGAGCAAGCCAATTTAACAAGATAGTTTGGAGCTACAACAAAGGTAAAAGGATGATTTATTTTGTTTTCTAATTATGTTGTCATTATATGGTTGTTACCCATTCTCTCTCTAGTGTCTAGTATAGAGGTTTTAGTGTTTAGTATCCTTATTTTGATTGTATTTTATTGACTAACACTATACTAATCTCCCCTTTATGGATTCTTTTTTCACATGTTGCACTATACATTTGATCAAAAATATCATCAATGCAAGGTAAAGGATACATGTTCTTGATTGTTTCCTTATTAAACATTTGGTATTCAATGTACAAACTATGGGTTCCATCATTATTTTTGACAAAGACTAAGGTACACCCCGTGGTGAAACACTTGGATGAATCAACCCTTTATCCAACATATCCTGAAGTTATGACTTTAACTTGATTAACTCAATTTTTTAACTCTATAGTGAGCCTTGGACTATAATTTTAACCCTATAATGATATCAATGGTGTAATTAAATTCCATTTTTAGAGGTAAACCTAATAATTATTATTTAAAAACATCATAAAACTCTTACAAAAAATGAAACTCTTATAAAGATGGATCCTTAGTTTCACTAATCTCATCTATTTTGACTAGGAATGCTTGACATCCCTTTCATTGAGATTTTTAAGCTAAATGGATAAAATTTTCTTTAGTTTCAACTCTTTTTATGTCTTTGTATTTGAGTTTGATTCCCTAAATAATCTAAACACTCAACCTTCTTAATAAAATAATCAAATTTGGTTGTGTCTAGAGATCCAATTCACTCCTAAGATCACATCATATGACCATAGTGGTACCTAATAAAGATCAACAACCATGTTGAATTTTGGAAATTTAATTTCAATCTCAACAAAACATCTCTCAAACTTAACCTTAGATTCATTCCCATACTAAACTAACCATGCATTTATCATAAAACCAGTTTTCCTAGATAATTTACTTAACATTATAGGAGAGATAAAACATTTAGTAGCTCTTATATCTATAAAAAAAAGATTCCCAAACAAAGTACCTAATACTTCAACCTTAATTCTCCTTGACAATTATCCACTACTACATGAATACACTACTAACAAGTTCTTTGTTGTGATGTCGAGGTGGACAAATTTTTATTTTTTCCATATATATTCTACTAAGGATAATCCTTAGCACAATGATCTCCTCCACATGTAAAGCATTCACGAAATGGTACTTTCTTCCCAACCTAATTAACACCCTTGAATCATTCTCTAAAATTACCTCCTAATTTCCTATTCCTTGAATCATTACTAAATCTGTCATGTTGGCTATTGAATCAATTATTGGATTTCCATTATATTTCTAGTTCTTTTTATTAAAGGGTATCTTGGAACTTCCATATTTATTTTTGAAATTTTCTTTGACCTTAGCAAGTTATTTTAGTTTTTTTTCCTTCTCAACTACCTTCTCAAACACTTTGTCCATGGTGGATGGTCCATGCACATCCACTTTGAAACTAATTTTGTGTTTTTAGCCCATAATTAACTTCCTAATTTAAAAACATTCATCCTTATGATACTGAGGAACATACTTCAAGAGCTTTGTGAATTTCTCTCAATATTCATTTACTAACAAATCCCCTTATGTTGGTTTTTTAAAATCTATTAATTTATATCAAAATATAGCTATGGTAGCCATCATTATCTAAAAAGAGTCACAAATTACTCTTAAATGGTGGTAGTGGAATCAAGGTTCATTTCAAGCTTCTTATTATCCCACCAAATTACTACTTCATTAGTTACATAGTAAGTTCCCCACATAGCCTTAGTCACCTCAAAATAATTTCAAATCTTTCAATAATTTTCTATTTAAGTGATCCAATCTTTAACTCCATCACCCAATACCATACCATCAAACATGGGTGGGTTCACTTTTTTCATATCATTCACAATCTCTACATCTACTTGAGCTCTAGCTACTTGTTGACCTTCCTCATGCCCCTGATCTTAAGTAACTTCCTATTCATTATTTTTTTCCTCTATAACCTCTTGTTCATCTTCCTCCTTAGGTCAATGAACTTTTTATCTATGGTTTTTATCTTATCTCTAGTTTCCTTCATGACAATGATTATTTAATTGAGTTTTATAGATTGTTCTATTGATAGATGATTGAAATAAGATTGAAGGTTTGCATTTGAAGTCCCCTCACCACTCTATTTACCTCATACCCTTATCCTCTCTAAGAATTTTAAGAATATATTTATGTTACGTCTGAGTGAGAAACCTTCACTCTGATTGTTAGGTTGTGGAGCTAAAAGCTTCGCTGATGTAGACATGGAGGAGGTTGCAGGATGAGTTGTAGAGTGTCAGAAGAAACTGGCATTGGTCTGGCCAATTGACATCGACAGGATAAGACAGGAAGGCAACCAACGTCGGTCAGAGATCAGCCGGCGTCGGCGACCCCCAGGCAGACAGGGACCGTCGTCGGTCACCTGTGTGGTTCGATTGCGAGCTTATTACGGGCAGTTAGCTAACGAACCAAGTGTTTGCATGTTTAGATCTATTTTTAGACTGAGAGCTATAGATCTAATTATTGTAATTAGATGTCTAATCATTGTTTGGATGAGATCTATATAATAGACTCATGGTTGTATTGGAAAGGTGTTCTAGTTTGAGTTGAGCAAAGTTTGTTCCTTCTGTGTGTGAGGTGAGCAAGGGTGTTCCTCTTAGTTCCACAGCAGTACCAAGGTGGGTGCTGGTTTTGGAGAGTCAACAAGATTCTTCAGGTGTGTAGGATCTTGGTCACAAGTGCATGGCCTATATAGGAGATCTACATGGTAAGTAAGATCATTGATCTGCAGGTGTATGTGTGTGCAAGGTCAAGGTTCACAGGTGTGCAGAACTAGGTTGATTTGCAGGTGTGCAAGATCAGATAGGACAGCAACACAACTGGGAGTAGAATCAGGCAGGATCTACTTAGAGTACAGGTGTGTACTCGAATAGAGTAAAGAGGAAGGCAAGGGAGTTCCTTCCATAAGTATGGTCTGTTGAATTGTAGGTTGTTTCAGGTTCATGGGAGATCTACTTGAAGTACCTTGAGTACTTATGGAGTACGTGGAGTACTTGTGGAGTGCGTGGAGCACTTGTGGTGTGCGTGGAGCTTGGGAGGTGAACACCAACTTTGTGTTTGAGTTGTGTGTTGGGACCTAAGAGAGAGAGCTTTGAGGAGAGAATTACTATTCACTTGAGGTGTGGCAAGCCTCTGAAGAGGTGGTGGAGAAGAAGTGGCATCTTCTTTATTGTATTTTTTTATGTATAAAGTGTTAATACAAGTTGTGTATTATCTCTCATATCATGTGTTATTCTGAATTCTAGTTACTTGTGATTCTGGTTAATTTCTGCATATTTAAGTTGCTTGGTTTGGTAATCAATTGTGTGCTTCCAGTTTATTCCCAACAAGTGGTATCAGAGCTAAGGTTGCAGGGAGTAGGTTTTGTGTTTGGTTACAGGTCACTCTCAAGGGTTTTTGATCGAGTGGGAGTAGAGCAATGGTAGATGAAAGTAAGATAAGAATGGAGGAGTTGAAAAGCATAGATGGTCACTTACGGTCCCATGGAAAGAAAGAGCAGGTAAAATATTATTGTTAGTTGGTAGCAGATCAGCATGAAGGAACTGAAGAAGCAGATGTTGCAGGTTATGTGGCATAGGATGCTCTAGGAGGTTTCTTGGATAAAGTTGAATCTTGGATAAAAGATTCGGTTGCCTCTTTCCATGCAGCCCCAGGTAGAGGAGCTAGTAAGCCTTGCCAAAGAATTGGCAAAGGGGAAGTGAAGCTGAAATTGCAGGCGGCCAACACACAAGTGTTGATGAAGGTCATGCAGGTCCCAGGTTTGGAGATATGGCTAATTTATTTAGAAATATTGGGTGATGAGAGATGCACAAGAACTCTCACAGTGGATGCACTTGAATTAGCTGGTGGTAAGAAAATAGGTACTCTTTATCTACTTGTTTATATTACTGATTCTTTTTTTGTTGCGGAGACGTGGCTTCGTAGGCTTGGTCACATGAGCAGGAAGGAGATGAATGTTCTTAAGCGGAAGACAAATATATTTGACAGGCTTAAGAACTGGAAAGCCTTGGTGTACTTGGAGGAGATGGCAGACAGAAACTAGTGGATGGTGCTGGATACTTCTGAGTAGAGCAGTTTGGACATGGGTTTTGATTCAAAGGATCTCACGGGTAAAAATTCATCACTCACAGGTGAACACAGATACTGGTGTCAGTCAAGAGGAATCTGTGTCAAACAGACAGGTGCTGATGTCGGTCATGTGCAGACCAAAGCCGGCGATGTTGGGTAGGGTAAGACCAACATCGGTCAGGAGGACCGACATTGGCAGTAGGTAAGACTGATGTCAGTCAGGAGGACCGACATCGGCAACAGGGACACTGATATCTGCAGGGTCGGTAGTCAGGGATAGATGCATGGAACCGACGTCGGTCGGATGCAGACTATGGAGTGACTGAGGTCGGTCACTGTAACAGATTTTGGGTGGACAACACACTGTCAAGGAGTCTCAAACACCCATACGGAGGATTGAAGACATAAGTAGGCCCTCAAATTCGTTGTTCCTCTTCTTTATACATGTTGCTGATTGTAGAGCAGGAAGGATCCAGGAAACAGGTGTGAGCTTGGCATGGATGAGGATGTGATTCCTTGGAGCAGAACCAAGCAGAGATTTGGTAGGGTTGCCAGCTGGTATGAAAGCACAGAGACGAATGGATACCTTAGTTGAAGAATAGAGAGAATGGACACGTGAGACAGAAGACTAGGTATATGGTCTTGAGGAGCTGCAGGACAGTGGTACAAGTTTTGACAAGTGGAGGACGAAGCATGGCTTCAGTCAATGTCAGGGTAACTACTATGGTTTGCCTTACTAGGTGGATGATGAGTCATGACATCATTCTATTGCTGTATGTGGATGGTATGTTTTGCTAGCAGGATTGTACATACAGGGTTTTGTTGAGCTAAGGGTAAGATTAATTCAGTGGCATGTCATGAGGAGTTTAGAGCAGCAAAATTCTTTAGCATGGGAGACATGGAGATAACAGGTAGATTTTGTCTTCAGTGGGAGCTAATGTGAATCAGGTGTTGGTGAGGTTCAGGATGCAGAGCCGGAGCACACTAAGGGCTGGATAGGTACAGTGTTCAAAATCACATGAGGTCTGGTATAGACCTGAGTATTCCCATGCAGTGGGAGCTGTCAGAGAGTTAGGAGCCAATTTGGGGAAGTGGATTCTCAGGTATTTGAGAGGGACCAGCAGCAGGGATTCATGTTATGCAGGGTCAGGGCTTCACTACATGTGTTTGTAGGTTTGGATGTGGCAGGGTACTCAGATGACAGGTGGTACATCACAGTGTGTGTGGTGGGTTATCTTCAGGATTGATCTTGAAGAGGGATACAAACCAAGAAATAGATTAGATAGGGTATAGGTACAGGTACAGTGTAGCTGTTTATCTCCAAGTGGGAGATTGTTAGGTTGTGGAGCTAAAAGATTCACTGATGTAGACATGGAGGAGGTTATAGGATGAGTTGTAGAGTGTCAGAAGAAACTAGCATTGGTCTAGCCAACTGACATCGGTAGGATAAGACAGGAAGGCAACTGATGTCGGTTAGAGATCGGCCGGCGTCGGTGACCCCCAGGCAGACAGGGACCGACGTCGGTTGCCTGTGTGGTTCGAATGCGAGCTTATTACGGGTAGTTAGCTAACAAACCAAGTGTTTGCATGTTTAGATCTATTTTTAGACTGAGGTCTATGGATCTAATTAT
>JARHVA010000397.1:5145000-5205000 GCA_037957365.1 Torreya grandis | reverse complement strand
ATATGTATGTACATATATATGTATATGTATATATGTATGTGTGTGTGTGTGTATATATATATATATGTATGTATGTATGTATGTATTTATATATATGTATCTATGTATGTATCTATGTATATGTATGTATGTATATATATATATATATATGTATATATATATATATATGTATATATATATATGTATGTATGTATATGTATATATATATGTATGTATGTATGTATATGTATATGTATATATGACTACGTAAAAACCATGATTATATTTTTAATGTTTTTCATTGAGTAATTGGAAACTTATTTTAGATGTATACATAAGTGAATGCATAAATATTTATATGTACAATCATTTATGTATGAAAATATATCCAAAACAAGTATAGACTTGTCACTTTTTAAGATATTGAAGATCTATAGGTTATATTAAGTAACTTGAGATTATATAAACATGTATTAATGACCAGTTATAGTTCATTTAAATGAATATGGCCTGGGTATTTTTAATGATTGTCATAGTTAAGAAAGCTTTGATATATTTGCATACATAAGTGAGTGTGACTATCTTTACTTGTACATATAAATATATATACATTCACTTACATATACATCTAAAATAAGTTTCTAATTACTCAGCTAAAATATTACAAATCTAACCATGGTTTTTGCATAGTCATACATATATACATACATGCACGCGCGTGCACACACACACACACACACACACACACACACACACACACACACACACACACACACAAATCCAAACCAAGTATAGACTTGTCTCTTTTTAAGATATTGAAGATCTATAGGTTATATTAAGTAACTTGATATTATATAAACATGTATTAATGATCAGTTATAGTTCATTTAAATGAATATGGCTTGGGTATTTTTAATGATTGTCATAGTTAATAAAGTTTTGATATATTTGCATACATAAGTGAGTGTGACTATGTTTACTTGTACATATAAATATATATACATTCACTTACTTATACATCTAAAATAAGTTTCTAATTACTAACTAAAACATTACAAATCTAACCATGGTTCTTGCGCACGCACACACACACACAAACACACACACACACACACACACACACACACACACACACACACACACACACACACACACACACACACACACACACACACACACACACACACACACACACACACACACACACACACACACACACACACACACACACACACACACACACACACACACACACACACACACACACACACACACACACACACACACACACACACACACATGCATACACTTTTATCCCCAATATAGGAGGAAACTAATAAATTAGCCCAAGTTACAAATTATTACAAGACATACTTATATTTTTATCCTTTTTGGTTAATTTTGAAAACACATAGGATTGTATAGCTAAAAACCTCTAAAATATTTTAAAAAAAAATTTGTACAAGTATACAAATATTTTAATAATATGAAACAAGTCCCTTAAACCTATAGTAGTTCACTAGGTTTCAAAGGATTGTTTTATTATCATTTGAACCTAATAATTAGTTTAGAATAAAGTAAAAATATAGGGTCAACTCTAACCAATATATAACAACCAAATGATAAGGCTCAATATCAAACTTATAGGCCTGGTATTAATCTAATATTGGTTGGCCTCAACTCTAGATGACTGATCTTCATCTACAATGGTTGAGCCTCACCTCTATAGGCCTACAGATGGAACTGAGTTCCATCCCTAAGTCTATCGACATAAAACCCTAATGATTTATTAAGATTTTTATTAAAATATAAAATTTCATGGATTCAAATGAATATGATAAAACCCATATCAAACCCCACATTTTTTTGTTATTTAAATCTACAATAATGAAAAATGAACTCAGTTGGTTATCTAGTATTTGTCATTTCAATGTGTGAAATGTTATCCTTTACTCTCCTGTGTCTAATATCCCCTTTTTTCCTTATCTACATGTCCCATTCTACTCCCCATTTTCTCTTCTTCTTATTTTTCCTAAAACCCATGCATGTTTTGCATGTTTAGGTCATTCTACTACAACCCTATGAGCTAACCATCATGCAAATCATATCCATAAATGCTAGAACTCAACCATTTTTTTATTGACTTGTAATATTTTCCCTTATTTATAGAATGGAAGCTATGAGAAACCCCCAATCTAACCAAGAGTCAAGTCAACTCCATAATTGTGTAAATAACATAAAAAATAACCCTAATTATTTACCTTTTTACTTCATGGCATTTTCTAATGGTAAACACCATAATATTAAAGTCTCTAAATTTATTTTTAATTTATTTGACTTTGGGGTGGTTTTACCCTCTTTTTTCCCCTTATAATGTCACCAAAATAATAAGAAAATAATAAAATAATACCATTAACACTCATACCTTCACTAACTATAATGTAGTCAGGATTATCAAAGCATAGTTTAACTCCTATTGAGATTTAAAGAAGCATAGTCAATAATTTCATAAACTTAACATACTATGTATATCATGAAAAATGATGTATCCATTCAATTTAAACAATCCTAAATCACTAAAAGGACAAACAATAAATCAACATTCATTTCACTCAAGCAACTAGAATGTGGTTTGTGAAGATTCGACTCAATTCTTTCAATCTCTAATGTTAGTATCTACACCCCCCTCTCTGATGATACTCTCCTTTTGTATTGCCTATGAGGGTGGGATAGTCATACAACCACCTCAATCAAAAAACAAGTAATTATTTTGATATTATAATAATAATAATAATCAATATATAAGAATTGATAAATTATTGTAATATAAATCATCTATAAATGAAATCATAGTCATTATGATAATAAAGCTTCATATAATATATGTAAATGTTATCCAACATAATAAATGATCACAAAACAATAATATGACTGTAAAAAATGCATAATACATACTCAAATTAGATAAAAAAATCATAATAACAAATCATTAATTTCATATTCTTCTACTAATACTTAAGTATTTTTGTAGAGTAGGAATGGTTGTGACAGGAGAAGAAATTCTCTTCACTGTAAAAAATTTGCTTATCAAGATTCATTATTATAATGCCTACCACATATTCATATCCAATGTTAGATTGAAAATGCTGAAAGTGGAAATTATAGGTATTAGACATGTGTATGAGGGTTATTTAGGTTTTTACAAATGACTTATAACTTTGTTTACATATGTTCAAAGTTAGCTTAAATTTTGCAATTTTCTCATATTAGGAAGGGTTTTCTTGAGGTCAGAATGTGTACTCCATCTCTATGCTAGGTGAAATTGGAGTAAAATAACATGTTATAATACATTATCCACCACCCTACTGAACTTTTAGTTCCATTTGCTCTCCATGAATCATCAGAGGTGTATATCTCCAAATGCCACTTCAAAGTTGACAACATTTATTGTTAATGTTCTAAGCTCCTAAAAAATTGTGAAAACTTGATTCTAGGTGGATTTTGAGGTTGTGTTCTTGGGATCACATGTAATTTTATTATCCATATGTGTTTAAAGTGATGTATTTTCATGTGGAGGTCTTAGAGATATAAATGTTAGGTGGAGGATAAGAACTTGTCTATTCACTATAAAATGTTATATTTCAGGACTCATTACTATAGTGTCTAGTTAATATTTATTGATTTTCAGAGAAAACATGTCTTCATGTAGGCTAACTTTTGTCCCCTAAATTTTTGGAGCTGCCCATGTCTCAAATAATGAATTTTAAATTGAAAAAATAAACATTTTGAAATCTTACCTTATAACTTGTGTTGCCTTAATCTCTTCAAGAATAAGCATAGCTATTGTTCGTACTTTGATTAATTATTGGAATAAAAAAGGATATCATCCAAAAAACCAACACAAATTATTCCAATAAATCCATGAATATGTTATTTATTAAATTTGTGAGTGTTTTAGGTGTATTAGTAAATCCAAATGGCATAAGAGTGAACTTCTAATGGACATACCAAGTCCTACAACAATTTTATTCACTTTTTTGATTCTAAACTAATGGTAACCTGATCTAATATCCATATTTGAAAAAATAGTAATGTCCTTATGCTGGTCAAAACTATCATCTACTATGGGAAAAAGATATTTGTTTTTTATTGTGACCTTGTTTAACATTATGTAATCAATATATATTCTTAGTGTTCCATCCTTATTCTTAAAAAAAATTGTAGGATCACCTCAAGGAGATATAATTGATGTTATTAACCCATAATTCATGAACTCATTTAATCTCACTTTATTCTCTTGTATATATTTTACATTCATTTTATAAGGAGCTTTAGATGTAGGTACATGTCCAAGAAAAATATCAATAATAATAATGAACTCCATTTTTGGTATAAAACCAAAAAGTTCTTTAGAGAACACATCCTTGAATTCTATTAAGACTAGAAAGTCTCTAATATATGGTTCTTTCTTTTTTGAAAGTTCATTCATTTGCATAGCATATAGTTTGTATCCTTTATGGACTCTTACCTTTAGCTACAAAGCTGCAAAACCATTACATGTTACGGGTTTCAATATTCCTCAGTTTTCTACCAAGTTACCATATTAATCTAATCCCTTCACATTTTTACTAAAATAATCAAGATTAGATTGATGATGCTGCAAAAAATCCATGCAAGTAATTGGGTCATATGACCCTAAAGGTGAAAAAAATAGTTTTACCCTTGTTTTAAAAATATTTAAGCCAATCTCATCATGATCTTTTTCTTGTTCCAAACTCTACCTCCCATCCTTATATGATTATAAATATTTTAATTTTTACATTTATCTACAATATAAAGAGAAATGACATTATTTATATCACCAAAATCAATTACAATATCCAATTAAAAATCATAAATTATACCTCTAGTTTCAATCAAGGTGGATGATAAATCCATATTATGATTATGCACTATTACATAAATTACACGGTTGATAGGTTGATTACCCTTCAAATTTGGTAAATCCTTCCTATATTGGTTATCACCACATTCCTCACATTGCATAATTCCTTGTGAAGGTAAAGTTACTGAATTAGCACCAGTTCTTGGTCTATGCTAATTTGTTTTGGTTTTCTTTCTATTTTCTTGGCCTAATATGAAAAAAAAATGTGATTTTAAACCTCTATTTTGATTTTTTTTTTTTTAGTTATTATTGTTTCTCCCAAAAAAAATATTATGATCCTACCACTTAAAATTATTTTTAAAATCTCAAAAAAAATTGCATTTAGACTTTTGTTTATTGTTTTTGAATTCTTGTCTATCCCTGAGGTGAGACTTTCATTTTCCTTAACCCTATGGATAGATTCAAGTGCATTAAACATGGTAAAATAATCGTTTATGTTGACATCATTGTTTAAAAATTCACATAATCCATATTTTAAATTAGAAATGATAGTATATTTATCATGCATTTAATTCACATAACTCAACAAAACTAAGAAAATTATTCTCATATTCAACAAAATACATGTTCTATTTCAGTAGATAAAATTAGTGATTTTATTCTAATGTAGGGGCATCAATAAAATGAGAAAATTTGATTATATGTAAGTGTCTTAGGTCCCTTGTCATCCCATTTAGGGTGTTTGAGTCATTAGGTAGCATTGTAATGGTTGTTTTTGGTCTAGGTAACTTTCCTACCAAAACACCAATTTAAATATTTGAATTAGGTAAGTGTGTGTTTGAAGCATTTTTGGTGTAAGAAAAGGGTGTCATGTTATTTAATTTTGTTGTAGGGTATTTAAGTGAGTATAGGTTGGTTTTTTAAGGTGTTTTGAAAGATATAGTGAGTCTTGTAGGTAAGAAGATAGGAAGTTAGGATATATTTTTGGAATTTTGGAGAGGTAGAAGTATGGAGGAAAATGTGGAAAGGAGAATAGAACCATGAAAACCTTGTACTCTACCCATGAGGCAAAATTGTATAGATGAATAAGATCAATAAAATAATGAATGAAGAAAATATTTATATACCCTAGTTTTTTACAATGTTCTATGAATGAATTTTGATATGTTGAATGTGTTAATAATTTTGGAATGAATACTTTGTGATATAATTTTTTTAAACATGTGTATTGCATGATTGTCATAAAGAGCCAGTGTTGGTTACATTATTTTTGTGAGACAAGGGATATGAATCCTATTTAGTTATATTTTTTGACATGTAAATAAGGTCCTCAAGATTGAAGTGGTATGAGAAAGTTGTTTTCCATACACATAAGACTGTGTTGGTTCAAAAAATAGGAATAAAAGTTTCAGAAAAAGGATTGAGCCTATTAGTGTCATGCTTAGACATAATAGTCAAGAGTATTAAGTTTAGAAAAATGTGGGACTTGTTCATCCATTAAAAAATAATAAGAGAGATATTTTTAAGGTGTTTCAATTAACTTCAGGATTTACTTTATTATATACTACCCTTTGATCCAATTACTAACCTACAATCACAATGTTTTGCATAGTTTGTCACAGTCAAGGAATAGAAAGGAAGTAGTAATGGTTTGGAAGCACATAAAAGATTAATTGTATTTATGGAAGTGGTGTTATGATTATTATACCTTAAAATTTTGGAACAAATTCCAAAAACTTCTTAAGAATCAATTGGACCCTTTTTATTAACCCTCGGGTCTGTGTGTATAGGGTTGAAATCCTAAGAACAAAGCAAAGTGGAATAAATTTATCTAGAAGTCAAAAAAATGTTTTGTAGTGGTGAAAAGAGAGATTAAATATTATTTTTTAAATATTATTATTGATTTAATTTTTTTAATGTGAAAGAGAGTGGATTTTTTTATCAAAATTGAGTCTTGTAGATACTTTATCAATAAGTAGCAGAATATTATCAAAGTAAAGAAATAGAGTAGTTTGAAGGTTGGGTGAGACATATTATTTATTGAATAGATTGAACACAAGTAGGGTAGACCTATTTATAATATTTTGTATGTTTGGAAGGATCATGCAAGATTACTTGTATTCAAATCCCTATTGAAAGATTAGATAGTATAAATAAAGACCAATAATAAAGTTCTAAGAAACCATGTGTTAAGTGAATCTAGGCATTGATCAAGCCAAGAAAAAGGATAATAAATATATAATAGTGTTGGATATAAAATAATTAGTTATTAGATGCATTATTAAACATTCGATGCTCTTGCATGTCACTTTAGAAAGCTCTCGGGTCTGTGCAGGACTTAGAAACCCTAGATTCAGGTTAAAAGACTAGAAATGAGATATTGTGTGTTTGAAATGGTGAAAAAGTCTAAATTTTGTATATTTGATAGTATTAAATATAATATATTATATTATATAGGTTATAAATTGGTAGGGTATGGATTCATATGATTACAATAAACTGTGTTGAATATAGTGGTCAAATAGGCCTAAAGGGCTAATTGGAGGGATGTAAACACCTAGAAAAGTGATCAAACGAATGTGTTAGGCCTTGAAAATTAATAGAGACATTAAATAGGATAAATGGTGATAGAATAAATGTTTATTTTTTCAATACTGATCCATACCATTCTGTACAAAAGGAAAAATTAGAAAAAGGGCTAGTAGCTTTAAGGTGTGGATGAAGGTTTGAGAAGGCAAATAGACTCTTGAGATCATTAAGAGGTATGCATTTTGTTAAGAAAAGATTGAGAAGTCATATTTAATATATTTATAATAATTAATGTTTTAAAAAGACCAAATCCAACCAATGAGAGATTTTTGCTTAATGAAGCTTGAAGCCTAGTAAAGGCCAATAAGGAAAATTTGCATGAATAGGTTAACACAAGCAAGGGAATAAAAAATTAGGGGACATTTAGAGGTTATAAATAATTTTTAAAAATTATTAAAGATATTTTATTCCTAATATAAATAAATAAAATGACCTTTAACCCCAAATGAGAGTTGACATAGAAGAAAGATTATGCAATTTGAATGTAAGATTTGTATTTACAAGTGTTAGAGGTTGAATATAGAAGAGTATGAATGAGATGAATATAAATAATTTGGTATCATATTATTTGATAATTATTACAAGGATAAATTTTAGCCAACAAATAAGGTATAAGTTATGTTTTGTTTTTATTTGATGCATTGATGAGATGTGTTAAATTGTGAGTGGATATATAAGATTGGTAGTAGCCCTGTAGCCAAGTGTGGCTTGTTGAGAAGAGAGAGTTGTTAATAATCTAAAGAGAAGGAGATCATAGGTGATCTTTATGAGAAAGAATAAGTCCTAGTGAAAATAAAAGAGAAGTGAATGACCCAGGTGAGGTCATAGTGAATGAGATAGACCCAATGAGAGGTCAAGATCTGGCAAGTGAGAGAAGACTTGTCAGAGAGGATAGGTAAAAATGGGACCAAAGGATTTTTATACATATTCAAGGAGATGAGAAAAGATAGAGGTAATAATAAATATGGCATATTTGATGAGAGAAGCTACCACAAGAAGAAGATAGTACAAGATGACACCAAGAAGAAAGAGATGGAGAAAGAGATGGCAAAGATGAGGTAGCAGATGGATAAGTTGTTGGTTATTCTAGAGTAGATAAAATAAATGGAGAAACCATACTATGGATGGGTGATGAGAAAGAAGCCAATAAAGTTTCTAATAAGGTAGTAAATGAAGACAAGAAGAATACAAATAGAGATAGAGGAAAGGAGGTAGAAGAGATTAACTTACAAGTAACTCAAAGGTAATATCAAGAGGTATAGGATGAGTAATAAATGAAGTAAGAAACATAGTGATGAGTAAAAATAGTTCCTTGTCAAAGATTTGTGTGAAGGATAAGAAAATACTTGTATCCAACCATATGAAGGGAAGTATAAAGAAGAAGTTCATCTTGAAGGCCTCATTGAAGGCTTGGACAAAGAAGTACAAACCCATGAAGAAGGTGAGAAAGTTGATTTCAAGTTTGTATATGTGAGTAATAAACAACTAGAGGAAGAATTGGTGGCCATAGAAAATTATTTACATGGTGAAGTGGTGGAAAATGAAGAACAATTATAGTTGGTAGCAAATAAGGTCCACATGGTAGAGGATAAAGAACATGAAGAGAGATAAATGTTGGCAGTAATGAAGCATGTTGAAGCAGAAGGTAAGATAATGTTTATGTTTTTATTATAATCATGAATACCATGTTGGGAGTATTTAAAAGTGTAGGTACAACAATAGTATATTGTGTCATCTACAACCCACATGATAGAGTCAAAGACCAAAGGAGTGAAAAAAAAGTGCACGTTGAAGTAAAAAACTAGTATAAGTAAGGAAGGAGAATGGTCTTTGACTGAGGCAAGAAAGAGAGGAAAGAGGAGAAACTAAAACAAGGAGCAGTAGCAGAAGACAAAAATGATCCAAGGAACCTAAACTGGAAGACAAGGAAGAAGGATCATCCAATAATTCATTAGAGTTTCATTTCTCCCTTCCCTAAGAGTATGATGTAAGGGCATCAAGAAACTAAGAAAATTTGATTATATGTAAGTTTCTTAGGTCCCTTAGCATCCCATTAAAGGTTTCATTAGGTAGTCTTGTAGTGGTTGTTTTTGGTCTAGGGAACTTTCTCACCAAAACACTAATTTAAATATTTGAATTAGGTAAATGTGTGTTTGAAGCATTTTTGTTGTATGAAAAGGGTGTCATGTTAGTGAATGTTTTTTTAGGGTATTTAAGTGATTATAGGTTGGTTTGGTAAGTTTTTTGTATGTACACCTCATGAATAAGGTGGCATAAATAAAAAATGTGAAATATAATGTCCATGTGTTAGTTGTCAAGAGTTAGTTATGGAAATAATGTAATTTCTTGTTTTGTTTCAAGTTTTTATTTGAAATAGATAGTGAGGCTCATAGGTAGGAAGATATGAAGTTAGGATTCAGTTTTAGAAGTTTGGAGAGGCATAAATATGGAGGGAAAGGTGAAATGGAGAATAAGACCATGAAAACCTTGTACTCTACCCATGAGGCAGAATTGTATAAATGAATAGAAATAATAAAAGAATGAGCAAAGAAAATATTTATGTATCCTAGTGTTTTAAAATGTTTTTTGAATCCATTTTGATATGTTGAATACATTAATAACTTGGGAATGAATACTTTATGATGTAAGTTTTTTAATCATGTGTATTGCAAGACTATCATAAAGAGCTAATGTTGGTTGCATTATTTATATGAGACAAGGGATATGAATCCTATTTATTTATATTTTGACATGTCAATAAGGTCCTCAAGAGTGAAGTGTTATGATAAAGTTTTTTTCCATACAAATAAGACTATGTTGGTTCACAAAATAGGAATAGAAGTTTCAAAACAAGGGTTGAGCCTATTAGTGCCCTGTTTAGATGTAACAGCCAAGAGTATGAATATTAATGAAATTTGGAACTTGTTCATCTATTAAAACATAATAAGAGAGATATTTTGAATTTTTTTAGTTAACTTCAAGATTTAATTTATTATATACTACCCTATGATCCAATTACTAATCTACAGTCACAATATTTTGCATAGTTTATCACATTCAAAGAATAAAAAGGAAGTAGCAATGGTTTGGAAGCACGTTCAAGATTAATTTAAATTTAGGGAAGTGGTGTTGATGATAAGACCTTAAAATTTTGGAATAAATTCCTAAAATTTCTTAAAAATAAATTGGACCCTTTTTCTTAACCCTCAAGTCTATGTGTGTAAGGTTGAAATCCTAAGATTAAAGCAAAGTGGAATAACTTTGTCAGAAAGTCAATAAAATTTTTTGTAGTGGATAAAGGAGAGAGTATAGGTTATTTTTAAACTATTCTTATTTTTTTAATTTTTTTAAAAATGTGATAAGATATTGGAGTTGTTTGTCAAAATTGAGTCCTATAGATACCTTATCAATAAGAAGCAGAATACTATCAAAGTGAAGAAATGGAGTAGATTGAAGGTTGAGTGAGACATATTATTGATTGGAGAGGTTGAAAATAATTAGGTTATACCTATTTATAACATTTTTTATGTTTTTAAGTATCATGAAAGATTACTTGTATTCAAATCCCTGTTGAAAGATTAGATAGTGGAAGTAAAGACCAATAAAGTTCTGAGAAACCATGAGTTAAGTGAATATAGGCATTGATCAAGCCAAGATACAGGGCAATAAATATGTCATAGTGTGTAAAAAAAATTAATGAGGTCTTATATTCATTTTCAAACATTAGATAATCATGCAGGTCACTTTAGAAATCTCTCTGGTCTATGCAAGACCTAGAAACCCTAGATTAGGGCTAAAGGACTAAAAATAAGATATTTTGTGTTTAAACTATGGAAAAGTTTAAATTTTGGAAATTATATATTATTAAATATAATATAATATATTATTTATGTTTTATAATGGTAGGGTATGGACTTTTATGACTATAATAGACTGTGTTGAATACATTGGTCATTAGGCCTAAAGGGCTAATTAGAGGGAAGGAAACACCTAGAAAAGTTATCAAATGAACTTGTTAGGCCTTAAAACTTTAGAGAGACATTAAAAAGGATAATTTTTTATATAATAAATGTTTATTTTTTCAATACTGATCCATACCAACCCATATAAAGGGAAAAATTAGAAAAAAGCATTAGTAGCTTTGAGGTATGGATGAAGATTTGAGAAGGCAAATAGACTCTTGAGATTGTTAAGAGGTATGAGTTATGTTAATATAAGCTTGATAATTCATATGTAATATATTTATAATAATTAATGTGTGAAAAATACCCAATCTAACCAATGAGAGGTTTTTACTTAATGAAGCTTGAAGCCAATAAGGAAAATTTTCATGGATAAGTGAACACAAGCAAGGGAATAAACAAGTAGGGTATCTTTAGAGGTTATAAATACTTTGTTAAAATCATTCAAGATAATTTGTCCTTGAGATAAATAAATAAAATCACCATGAACCCCAAATGAGAATTGACATAGAAGAAAGATTGTGCAGTTTGAATTCAAGATTTGTGTTTATAGGTGTTAAAGGTTGATTATAGAAAAGTATGAAAGAGATGAATATACATCATATTATATTTATAATTGGTATTTAGATTAAAAAATTGAATTATATCTAAAAATTTTCCCAAAAAAGTGTTAAAGGTTCATTGATTTTGAGAGCACAAATGTGGTTCTACCACAATAACAACATTACCAACCAATTGGTAAGCTCCAGTGGGAGATTTAGTGTTTGAAATCATATTATGCAAAGTGAAATATTTATGTAAATTTACTATCCATGCTTAAAATTCATCAATATATTATTATAAAACAAATTTTTGTGGATTAATCTTATTGACTTATATAATAAAAGGATTAATTGAATCTTCAAGTTTTGGTAATATGTTAATTTCCTCCACATGATTTCCTTTGAGTTGGTTAATGTTATTATTGAGACATTATATATTATTCACTTGATTTTCTTGAGAATTCATCCTTTCTAGGATATTGGTGATTATTCCAAATATAGCAACCATAATATCATGATTTCCACTTAGAGGATTAGTACTATGATTATTATTAATATCATCATTACTACCATAATTGGATGGAGGGTTATTACCTTGTCTATTTATGTTAGATATTTTATCTAGTCTATTACCTCAATTATTTTTTTATCACCCTCACCTATACTATTTTGTGTTGTCACCATCCTGAGATACACAGGAAAAAACTTTAGATCATTTTCCCCCAAATATCCCTAGGTTCATAACTTGTTTTATAATACCAATGCCATATCTTGAAAAAATCAAACCATTTTTTTTAAACAATCAAGGATATCATCATCATTACCTACACTAAAGTAACACAAAATGGGTATATATTTTTAGTCAATATTTCTAATATGTACTACCCATTTAATTTAATGATAGTATGAGTGCATCTTATTATATTATAGTAATATTAAGTTAGCATAAATGATCTCTATCCATGAATATACCAAACATTTTACACCAGAATTTTCTAGTATTTTAGTTTATCTCAATTAACACTATAAGTAAATTTATTTAAATTTTTATTTGATGAAAAAGGTGTTGATTTCATCGATTGGTATGAATTATAATTTAACTTCCATAATTTACCTCAATCCATGTGATACATATTAACTTTACTTCAATTCCTCCTCAAGAATTATTTAATCACAAAATAATCCTTTATGAAAAACTAACGAGGAATGTTTTTTTTTTCATTTTTTCATATCTCTATTCAAAAATATATTTTTTAATGCACTACATTAGATAATTCATACCATTGCACTCTATTTTTATTCTATAAAAAAGTTATCTTTAATAAATCATTGGCATAGTTAGTTAATATCACTAAACAAATCATTTTATAACAACTTCACTTTTTTAAATAACTTTATTCCATTCTAGATAAAATTAGAAACATTATTCAATGATATATCAACTGATCTAGAACCAGATTTATGGTGCTGCAGCTTTTATCAATAATAAAAATAGCTTAGCAAGTAAAGTACTTAAGTATAGTAACTTTAGAAAATAAATTAGGGTGACATAATAAGTTGAATCACCTTAAATACATCAAAATTTTAACATACAATATATTATTTATTAACTTTAAGAACCACCACTCTCTAATTATTCCATGCTAGCCATTTGAAAATAATCATTCACTACATAAACACAGTTCCTGAGATCATCCTCTATATTTTGAGGTTATAATTTTAGATAATATTTATAACTAATCTAATTTTAATATATATAAATATTAACTTCATTATATATTATATTCAATTCAATTAAAACCTCAATAAAACATTCAATTCAAACTATATTAAGATGTTAGGTTGTAACTTGTGCATTCAATGTAATTACATAAACAAAGCTCATCCATTATTCAACATGTCCAATATTCCATATAATTAATTGGTATATAGGAATATTTTATAGGTTAAGGATGGTCATTTATTTGTTTAAATTTTACTAATAATTTTTCATTCTACTACTAAGAAGTGGTAAAGAACTATACAACTAGATATATATCAAATATTAATAGTGTTCATTATAGTAAGTTGTAATCAATTAAAAGTTTGAATATAATAATGAAATTTAAATTAGTTTATTATTACATGATTTAAATATAATTATAATTTAGGATACAACTATACACATAAATATAAATGCAAATTGATCTTTGACATTTCCTATTAGGTTTCTAATATGGTTGTATATGACAATACCCATTTTTTTCATCAACATTCCTCTAGGTAATCCACTGGTAATCCAACCATTCCCATTAAATATAAATTATTTATTTTAGTTATACTCTAAATGTGAATTCTTTGATCACAATACAACATCATTCAAAACAAAAACCTTCATTTAATAAACAAATTATGCATAATATGCACTTAAAACATATTGAAAATTCATTTTAATCTATGGACCAAAGCAAACAACAATTTAAGAGTGTATTTACATAAAATACCATTACTAATCCTTTAATAAATTTATTAAATATTAATTATAATAGGTTATACTATTATCATACAAACATGCAAATGAGTATCCCTTTCTTACCCCATATCACCATAAATGTTTATTCAATGTAATCACTCCTAATTAATGAAAATAGGGAATAACACATTACTAATAAATTCATGAAATAAATAAATAAAACTCATCCAAATTTCAATTCAATTTATAATCTTTATGTTTTAACATACAATTATTTAGAGTGATAATATTTCCATAGTCTATTTGGATTATTATGAATGCTTTTGGATATAACTATTTGTGTGGTTTTTAAATCAATGTTTTGGGTCACACTTTGTGAACCATCATCAGGATGAGAATGAAAATAGAATGATTCATAATTGTATACTTAGGTTTATTTATTACATAAATGTTAAGATGAGAGGATTACTATCTAGAAGCATTCACAACAATATAATTATTTATAATTCCTTGAATGTTTTAGTTTCCCTATCCCATTAGGGTTTTTATTTGTAACATAACTCAAATTAATATTACCAATCAACATATACCACCTAAAACTCATTACATTCCCATTAATCTTCTACTTTATAATAAATTTCTTCTATATCATAATTGGAAATGAATTCATAAGATATTATTGAAATATTCCTCAATCAAGTTGAAACCAAATTAGTATCTCTTAAATAGGTTTTATCTTTCAATAAATCTCAAAATTGTTCATAAAATCAATAGAACACTATTTATTATTATAATAAAATTCATTCTACATAACATTTTAAAAACCAACCATATGATATTATCATAATCTATAGTTTCATTGAAAACACCTACTAGAAACTATATACAAATACTCAACTATAATCCAATACTTTAATATAGATTCTCTATTATAATAATGTGAAAAAAAGCCAACAAATTTATAAATACATATAAATATTATAGTTTATAAATGTTACTACCATCTAATATTTATTGTATCATCTTAGAAATAAAAATAAAAAATTAGTATATTTCCTCATTTAGATTCCATTAAATACTATTGCAATACCAAATTTAAATTATAGTCTAGTTCAAATTTATGAAACTTATAAAATTATAATAGGCTCAAGTTCAATTTGACCATAAGTAATACACAATTAGATTATAAATTAATAATATGCATATGACTACTAGTGTATCCAAAACTAAATATTCACATTGTCTCAAGTATAACCAATGATTAAAAATTTATAATATTCATGTAAATGTGAGTGTTCATATATTTTATAGTAAAATACAATAAGATCTTCAAGATCAATGAATCTATGAGGGACTAGGCATAATAAAATAAATACAACTCTCATTTACTATGTTAGAATATCCCATTAACCATATTCAATTACACTTTTCAAATAGTCATATGCCTTCTAAGGCTATAGATACCACATAAAAATAAATAATGCTTATACCAATTCATGAGTTACAATAATGTTTTTCATTTATAAAACTAAGTATATTCTCTTAATATATACTAGTAATGAGCCATCAATGGTTAGCATTTCAATACCAGAGTCAACTTTATTCATCCATTTATTTTTATATTAGGACTAAATATTTATGCAACAATATATAGAGGAAATTGAATCAACTAAACTCAATATCAAATGTGTGTTCTATATACTTACATTTTATTAACTTTCAAAGTAATAATATATTCAGCTAAATAGTATTACACTCTTATTCATAAGTGACCTTTAGGGTTTAAAATCATAACAAAACAATAATACAACCATGATATAAATAATATAATTAATATATGAATATTTTTTAACTATAAAACATAAAAAAATTCACTTCCACTTGAAAAAATCCAAAATCAACATAAACACTAATAAAAAATAGCTAACATAGGGGAAATGAGTAAGATGATCTCATTCATCAGTATCCCTTACATTACTATCCATCATCATGAGGATAGATTTATCCCTCATGTAAATAAAGATAAAAATAATAAAATCCTACACATGAAAAAAAAGGATATACATAAACCACCAAGTAACCATTTAATAGGGTATAGACAAATAAAAGATGTATAAAAAAATAAACATGACACCACATAATGAGATCATGATGGTCCAATGTACATAAAACCACTGTCAAAATGGAATCCAACTAAGGGTTATCATTATTCAATCCATCTAATGGTACTTATAAATATCTAACCCAAAGCCCTCATTAAGTCCTTGAGAAGGGCTCATATGATTTTCAATATTCATTATCAACACCATAAAATATAGAACCACCACTATAAAACACCATAATAGTGGAATAAGTATCAAATCCAAGTTATGCAACTAGTTTTGATTGATAAAATAGAAATATATCAATTTCAATATGTTCAAAACACCCTTAGAAATACTTTAACACTAATGCAACACCATGTATGTAACAAAAAATGTATGAAAATAGAACTCATTTTTCAAACAATTCTATTCAAGCTCATAATGGAAGTAATATCCAAACTTCATACTTAATTAAAACTATGAGATCAAGATAAACTGATATAAAGTTGTTATAATGAGATCTTAATACACTTATCTCTCTCTCTTATTGTTTACTCTCTATTATGTGTTTTTGTTATTCTCCCAACATTATAAAATTATCCTCACAACTTACAGTAACACCCCATTAGAAGAATTGGGGTAGTGGGAATGTTGGTTGTAAGTTTCTTTATAAATCCTACACTCCCCCACTTGCTTCATATCTTCAAGCATCTAAAAAGGTTCTACACTAACTTCCTCACATTCCATTTCCATATTCCCTATTATTTCTTTGCTTTTATTCTAATTTCACTTAGCCAAGTCAACACCCTATTATGGTTAAGTATGATTAAATTTGGTAAAAAAATATTTTTTAATAATTAATACATTTTTAATCATAATAACCACATTTTAAAAATAATCAAAATAATTCAAAATTAATTTTTTTAAAGGGGTGGTCCCCTAATATTCATTCATCCTTTGCACTTTATGTGCTTAGTGTAATTATGTCACGACTCATGGTTATAAAACCAAGATAAGTTATGAAAAATCAAACTAAGAACTTTAGGTGTTATTATCAACTAATGGTAAAGTAATAATAAGGTATGATCATAATTATATCACATATGGTGAATATACAAGAAAATTAAACACAATACAATCCATATTTATCAAATGTAACAACCAACAATAGAATGCTAGTCAAAGTAATGAAATGAGAACTTTAGTGTGGTTAAAGCTTATTATATTTTATTATTCTCTCCAAAAATAATTTTAATATGTGCAACTTATTTTAATACATTAATCACATCATAAATTATTCTAAAAACACATGTGATATAATGTCATGTCATTGATTAGACATATTAGATAAATCACACAACCACCTTAGTATAACACAATGAAATTAAGTACACACATCATAGGTCAAACACATCATACACAAATGTACATGTAATATGGCAAGGTATCACCTATAATACTTTTACTCATGCATATATTTTTATGTCATGTATTTATCTACATGTCAAACCCCTTTTCCATTAAGCTTGACTCATCATAAGTAACCTACAACAATCAAACAACATCAAAAATACCTATACTATATATATATATATATATATATATATAAAATAAAAATTAAATAGTTGTAGTAATTAAATAATAAACTATAATTTTATCAAGTATAAATAGTAAGTTTTATTATCAAAGGCAACTCTCATAATAAATATTATTATCAAAAGTGACTCTCTAAACATCATTAACTTAATTTAAATTCTAATCCCTATTGGTATATCTTGAATGTGATTAAATATATTTTAAGTCCTCATGACAAACTTTAATGACTTAAACATTGATCATACCCATAAATAAGGTTACATTTGTGTGGATTAGATGATGAATAGATGTGTCCCAAGTTAGAACATAATTAAATGGATTGGATTGGATGATCCACCTATGGCCTTTATTAGTATTATGAATGAGGAATTAAAAATCCCCCTATAGGATGAGTTGAGGAGATTTGATATCACTTTCATTATACATGATATAGAAGAACCTTTCAACATTTATGCGAGCATAAAAAGAAATGATTCGTTTAACCATCATTGTGCAAAGCTTAATCTTAATCTATGAAATGATTATGATGAATGCATAATTTTCATTTAAAACTTAATCATTCACCTAAAGCGTGTGATTAGTTTGATATTAATTATCTAGGAATTGAGGCTAAACCATCCATTGAGTGAAGAGGACTTCAACATGAAGATAAAACACATTGACTATAACATAGGAGGTGGTAGGGACTAACATGATCCCACATATTGTGATGTCATTAAGGCAAACAACTCCATATGGTGAATCATCAAAACTAGTGAGCTGACTCCCTACATGGAAAGGATTGTTGTGTTTGATCTAGTCTTGTCTTTGAACTTCATTAAGGCATGTAATGATAGATTAGTTATAATGAGGGGAATCATAATGAATATGTCTAAGGAAATAATTATAAGAGTTACATATATGTCATGTGAAGGTGTTAAATACTATAAATATAAGTGCAAGAGGAATGATCCCATTCACAGAATCTTTGAGTGGCTCTTCCTCCCCCATGGGTGGAGGTTTGTCTCTAGATTATGTGATACATTATATTTGAAGGTAAACATTGATTATTGTATTCATGTCATTGTTTTTTATTTAATTTGATCTATAAACTAGGTGGATATTTCATTTGAAGTTTCACCATCATGAACCCTTTCAATTCAAGGTTTTCCTCTAAAGTTATTTTTCATAGAGAAAAAACCTAAAATGTTGTTTAATATGTATTATAGCTCTTAATACTATTATATACAACATATAAAATAATAAATCCACACTCTAAACATGTTACTACTCCATACATGAACATAATCAACATGATTTCATAGGGGTTCATTTCCAAATGTAAATTTATTTAATCTTAGGGTTGAATATTGAGCTTTCTTAATTGTTTGTGTATTAGCCTAATTACAAGGAATGTAAATATTCAAGAAAAGGAAACAAACACAATAACCACAGAGAGAGATAACACAAGACATACCCTGGATAAAATTAATGTGATAAAACTCTATCAAGAGTGAATCCATGCTTCATATCCATTATGTTATATAAATTACAAGGTTTTCCACCTCTTGGGCTTACAAATAAAATAACCTCATACACTCATAATGATATTTGTAATATTATTTGGAAGATTTGAATGCAAACTATTAAACTCAACCTTTTCCATCTATGTATTATTAAATCTATCACATACATATAAGAAGCAATGAGAAAAAAATTAACAGAGACTCAAACTTTCAAAATAAACAATGTGAATCCAACTTCCATCCATCTCATCGCACAATTGTTATTTTTTTAGATTTTTTGATATCTCCTAATTTATTCCTGTAATATTCCTTTTAGTACCTATATAATCTTAATCATACTTAGAATCCACCCAACACTTGAAATTAATAAACAAGTACCAAAATATTTCACATTCATGTGTTCTCAGCTATCTCCTAACTCCAATAGTTTAAATCCAAATAGTCATTCCTAAGAGACCCTAAAGCTAGAGTATGCCAACTTCAAATGGCCATAACTTTTGCATATGACCTCAAAATGATGTGCCATTTTTTTTAACTAGCCTATTTTTTAAGTTAAAATCCAAATATATAATTTAAAATTACGTTTTAAACCAAAAATATTCTATTTTATCCTATATAATATAAACTAGAAATTTTTTAGGTCTTAGCATTTCACAGATTACACATATTTGATGGTTGGTTATTATACCAACTGAATTCAAAGATAAAATTTATGATAAACCACCCAAAATTTAAATTTTTTTTATCACATAAAATCTATAAAAATAATATGAATATTTATCTTCTATCTCCCAAGTAAAAAACCCATCTTATCATCCTCTTGGATAGTACCCATTTTCGGTTCCAATCTAATTATATTTTGGATAGTACTGTGCCAAGGTTCCAATTTGATGATATTTTGGACAATACCCAATTTAGGTTCCAATAAATATCCAACTCTATAATTGAATATTTTTAGTCCCATGTATTCAAAAACTCAAGTGGTGATGACTCCTTACCCCACTCCAAATGTCATTTGTATTTTTTTGGTCTTCCCTTCTCGATGCTCTTTCCTTCATCTGTAGCAAAAAAATTCCCACTCCTCTTTATCAATAAGATAAATGATCTATAATAAAAGGTAAAAAATACCTTATTTTCTCCACATGCAAGGCTCAAAGAAACATTAGTTTTAAATTAAAAACATAATGAGACATATCTAAGTAAAAACATTCTTTCTCAAGCTTCACAGTGTTAACTTTGGAGACTTTTATTCTCTCAAGTACAACCATACCCTACTCTCACAAGGAAACTATGCCCAAATACATGTTAAACATGCCTTTCTCTACACTTTGAAAATATCTTAACCATTATTTATTTTAAAGATTAATTTATACCAAGGCAAATGCTCAGCCTTTTTCATGTCCCTTAGATGGTTGGTCCACCAAATAATTTTGGTAAATACCATCACATAATAGAATCCCATGATATATTTTATCACCAATAAGAGTAGTGGAAATTTAAACCACCTTGATTATAATTAATCAAGACAATATTTACACTAATAATTTTTATCCAAGTAATTGGAAACATTTGCACAATGGTCACCACAACAACCACTAAAATAGAACACAAATAAAACTAACATCTGCAGAAATGTGTTAACAAGCCTTTTATGGAAAAAGGGATAACCTAATCTAATACTAATATATCTTTAAAATATGTGGATATTTCACTCTAATTTTAACTAATAATAACCCTTTCAATTCAAAGTGTTCCTCTTAGGTTATTTACCACATAAAAACACCTAAAATATTATTTAAATATGTATTCCAACTTTTAAGATAGTCATATACAACATATTAAATAATACCTCCACACTCTAAAAATGCTACTAGTCCATATGTGATTGCAATCAATATACCTATATAGATATGTAACACTAAATGTGAAGTTATTTAATCATAGGGATGAATATTGAGCTCTCTTAATTATTTATGTATTAGCCTAGTTGTAAGGAATGTAAGTATGCAAGCAAAGGAACAAACACAATAACCACAAAGAGAGATAACACAAGACATACCTTGGAGGAACTCAATGTGATAAATATCTATCAAGAGTGAATCCATGCTTCCTCATCTCCATAATGTTCTATATTTTATAAGCTTTTCCACCTCTTGGGCTTAGAAGTAAAATAAACTCATACACTCATAATGATCTATGCAATATTATTTGGTAGATTTGAAATAAAACTATTAAACTCAACCTTTTCTAGTTGTGTAGTATTCAATATATCACCTATAACTAAGAAGAAATGAGAAAAAATAAAAAAATACTCAAACTTGAAAAATAATAAATGTGAATCCAAATTTTATCCATATCATTCCACTTGTTGTTTTCTAATCTTTTCTAATATCTTCTTGTAATCTACCTTTTAAGACCTGTAATTAAGGTTACTCATGCTAAGAATCCACCCAACACTTAAAATTAATATAAAAGAATTACAATAGTTCTCATTACCATGTTATCAATTGGATCTAAAGTCCAGTATTCCTAGCTTCATAGTCTAATGGTTAGAATCCAAATATTCACTCACAATATTCCTAGAATGATAGTATACCAACTTCAAATGGTCATAAATTTTACATAAGACATTGAAATAATGTGCCATTTTTTTAACTTTTTTATTTTTCTATGAGAATATAAATATGTAATTTAAAATTACTTTTGAAACTAAAAATATGTTTTTTAATCTTTTATAATATAAATTTGTAGGTCTTAGCATTTCATAGATTAATCATATTTAATAGTTGGTTATTCTACCATCTGAATTAGATAATAAACTTGATCAAATTTATGATCATATTCATAATATCATTATAATACCATATAACTCTATAGATCCCTTAAAATTTTATTCTATCTTACTATTTGGATAATATTGATGCTATTCTACATCAAGATCTTATTTTTCTTATAATCCAAGTGGACCAACATTTTTTATACACATAAAAAAATTAAAATCTATCAATTACTAATGTTTTATCTCTTTTATGAACATGTCAAGTCTCAATATCTCTAAATACATGCCTTAAATGGTGCACCAAGAAATTGGTGGGAAAATAATTTGTGATTCATAAGATTATTATTCCCTATACCACCACTTAAAACCAACACAAGTCCCTCTTATACATTTCCCTAAGCTTTGAAATCTCCCTTATATATTACTCTCCAAATAATTCACTACCTCAAATATCCCATACATAATCCAAAACTCCTTTTCACTAGTTATCAAATGCATTCAATTGGGTTATCTTAAATTGAGGATTGAGCATGTTACGGGACTAAGTCGGCCCAATCGACTTAGTTTGGGACCTAACTTTTCTATTTCTTAACTAACTAAGTCACTAGCCTGACTACATCAATTAAAATCCTACAAGGTTCTAGGGTCAAATATGGCTATATAAAAACATATTTCACCCCATTTCTAATAGATAAAATCATTCATTTATGCTTCTTTACAGTCTACATTTCTATCATTCTATTTGAGGAGTCATTGCTTAGGTTTACACTTGGAAAAAAATCTTGTCTTGTGGGAAAAGTATTTTGGATGCATAAGAGAAGTATTATAGCCTAGATATGACCTAAATTTATTATCTTTATGAACCAAAACAACCTCTTAAAAATCACCATTAGCCAAGGGAGAGATTGAGGCATGATGGGTTCATCTTTAAGGTAAGTATTCCTAACTGTTACTCTTTAGTAGATAGATTTGCATAAGTAATGTCTTATGAATGTATTTATCTCTCCTTGATTAATATTACCTCTAAATTGACTTGATTAGAGTTTTAATTTACATGTTTATTATCCCCCATTTGTGCAACAAGTTTTGGTGAGCACTAGATTAGATTTACTTTACTTTGTTACAAACCATGTGACCTAGCTAGGGTTATTATGTGGTATTACTCAACTAGAGGATTTATAACCCTATCAAATGATATTGGATGGTAATATGTCCCTTAGTTAGGTATAGTGGATCAATATTGGTCATGATCTTGATTATCTAAATGTATCAACAAATAGAATGGATAGTTTGATTTATATTCTCCAAGATAGGATGGATTTATAGATCAGCTTCACTTTCTCTTGTATACATTATACTAAACATAACATGAAACTATCCCTTATATGTTTTCCTTCATGATTTAATTTATTTTAATTTATTATTTATTTCATTTTTATATTACTAGATCAATTTTATTGACTACTCTAATAATATGTGATAGGTTTTAACACACAATCAATTTGATCAACTTTGTTTGGCTTTGTGAAATTCATATTCAATTATAGATAATTAGATCAATCTGATCGACTCAATTTCTTTTTATACATATAGGTAGTCATACTTAGTTGACCTAGTCGACTCTATTAGCAAGTTAAAAATATTCACCTAGATGACACAGTATAAAACATCAATTCAAAATTTTCAAAGAAAATAAAATTGTATTATTAAATCATTAGGGTCATTCTTACCAACTTAAAAAAAATCTTCATTTTAGTCTTAGTTTTCATATTTTTTATTTATATATAAATATAAACCTACATTAAACTAAGTTAACTATATTGAATTAGTTATATAGCTACTTCTTGCCTATGAGGCTCAGTTAATTTATTTAATTGTGTTTTTTGGGCTTATTATTTAATAAATAGAATCAATTGAGTCAGTTATGTTATATATTTTTTGCATACTCAATCAAATAAATCAACCTAATCCTCTTCAAAAAAATTGAATTAACTCACATTGGTAGTAATTAATTCATATTTCATTTTGCTACATGTTAGCCATTTTGACCCACATACCAAGATTTTTCTTGGTTTAGATAGATAAGCAGGGTCCCAATTGTTGAAGTGGATCAAGTGGCTTAGAAGCAGGCACAACATTGTAAGTGAAGGGATCCAAGTAGGTTTTCATGGTGATAAATAGTTGTAGGAACAGGTCTAGAAAGAGCCTAAGTTTACACTTTTTCAAATTTTGGCCAAATATATAATTCAAAATTCCTTCAAATGAAGTGTTCCACACAAAGCCCAAAACAAAATTAAAAGGCTTAATTATTTTGGCAGTTTTATCCCACTTTATTTGGATAAGTTTTAGAATTCTATTAGGAGATTTATTTTAAGATTTTTGGCTAAGTATCAAGAATTGTTTTAGACATTTTGTCTAAAATAATTCTCTTAAATGGTTTTTTCTTCTAAGAAAGACCTAGATAAAAGTTTTGAAGGGTATCTTTCAGATAAATAGGTCCAAAATGTTTTTCTTGAAGGATCATTATTTGACAAACTAGACCTTTGAAAAAATCCCAAAGGATATATTTTTCAAGAAAAGTGGCCAAGACAACATTCTGATGGGTAATTTTCTTCACTAAAGGGTCCAATGCAATTTTCTTGAAGGGTCTTTTCTTAGGAAAATGGTCTAATTCAAGGTTTTCAAAGGACACTTTTCAAAAGGTTGAAGGGAAATTCTAAGGCCACATTTTTCTTTTAGGAAAATTCTCCCTCAACAATTTCCTAGAAGGTCAACTTCTTTCAAACATTTTATTGGATACACAAATCATGAAGATGAGGTTCCAAATAAAATGAGTTCAAGATCTCAATTTTCTCACAAGGATTTTAAGACACTTTGGGTTCACTTAAAGTGTAAATTATCATTTGCTAAGGACATGAATAGACTTGCATAGCCCTCATGGGATGCCAAGAATGCTTGGAGTGGTTAGGAAGTACATGGGATCCATTTGGTTCTTTATTATGTTCATTAAGACACTTAGGCCTAGTAATAGAAATTCTAAGTAGGCACTTTGTTAATGTCACCATTACCACATGTGGATGAGTCAGAGAGAATTGGTCATATGGGTTTGTTCATATTTGTGCTAAGATAATATACACCAAGTTTTAGGTACTCAACCAGGTGCATCAAAATTTACAAAGATCCAAAGTTGGCTCCACAGTCATATTCTACATGTTTTCCCATACTTAACCATTTTCAAGAAGTTCTAGTAAAGTCGAGTGAACATATTCATAAATCTATATCTCACATGTGTAGTAGTTACAAGGGAAAGTAATCACATGGGTTTGTTCATCTTGGTCCCTAATTGTTATGTGCTAAGTTTTTGGTCATCCACCAAAGTGCGGTAAGAGTTATGCATGAGAAAAGTTGACTCCTCAGTCATATTTCACTAAGTTTCCATACTTAGCCATTTTTGAGCTAGGACATCATGTAGGATAAAATGGACTATCCAACTTGTACATTTAATATCTTCACCTAGAAATCTCTCAAGACAAGAGACCAAATGGGTTCATTCCTTTTGGCCTTAAGAATATCTCCTAAAATTTTAGTGCCTCCATGA
Source organism: Torreya grandis (assembly GCA_037957365.1). Classification (NCBI taxonomy): domain Eukaryota; kingdom Viridiplantae; phylum Streptophyta; class Pinopsida; order Cupressales; family Taxaceae; genus Torreya; species Torreya grandis. The sequence goes on along the minus strand of JARHVA010000397.1, from coordinate 5,179,029 downwards.
TTCTTGCACTTTAAGATCCAAACCTTCAAATTTGGTCAAAAATCATAAGATGTTTATGTAGATGTCAAGTTTTAGATAGAACAAAATAAATCCATTTGAGCTTAAAATTGGTGGATATACAAACATCACTTGATGTCCCACAAACCTTCAATTTTAAGATCATGAACTAGTTATTGGATTTCAAATAGTGGGTCCCAACAAGATTAATAATCTTAGCTTGATTTTGCATCTTGATCCAATGGTGCAATATGGGTCAAATATTCAAAGACCTTGAGAGTTTGACACATGGCATAAGTGCATGAGGCTACAGACTGATAGCAATATCTTAAGGATTAATACGCATTTGCCAAGTGGCACCAATAGGGAAAAAGTTGATAATTCAAAAATGATTTGAGATATCACATTATTTCATACCTATTAAATCTGATGGAGCAAGGGCAAGGATGATGTAAGTGAGACCAAGTAGATCTCAAGGTTGAATGTGTGCATGATAAGTGACAATGACACATTCAACTAGTAGAGGATCAATGACTCACAGGTAATCATATAGAGAAAGATCAATAGAATGATCTCAGTTAGCAAGTCAAGGATCTGATAGCTAAGATCCATGGAACCAATGAGAATAAAGACATGATGAAATAATTTGATTGGTTTGAGTCAGTTTTCAATGTCTAAAATTGAACCCAGGAGCCTTTTTTGACTAAAGCAAGAGTATGAAATTGAGCTCAAGCATGATCCAGATTGGACCAAGATTAGATATTTTGGGATCAAATAACATAGCTCTATTAGTTTTAAGGTATGATAATATGGTCCTCATAATGAGTAATAATTGGTATATGGTATGTAAAATGAAGGCAGACACACTTCAATGGCTTCATTGCCAAAGCTAGTTGCATGAAAATGACTTCTCTCTCCACTTTGGCATGCATCAAAAAACTAGTTATGAGCAGTTTCACTTTAGGATAAAGTAGAAGAAACTACCATATATCATCACATATAATATATTTTAATAATGTAATGGATTGGAATGACATGGATCAATCGATAAGGGTTTAAATGAGCATTATTTGTGGAAGTAGTTGTAATAACTTTTCAAATGGTTTGATCTCATTTGATTCCCTTTTGAGCACTAAATTTCCCTTTCTCTTACTTCCCTTATACTATAAATATAGCCTTTGAGCTATTATTTTGGATCCCTCAGGCTGGTACAACTAGACTCTTGCAAAATTGTATTCAATGCCTCTTAGAGAAGTGAATAGAGTGTTTTGCAGTCATTTACTAATCTATATTTAGTGTTGTATGTTTGTTTAATATGTAAATGTGAATGTTATATTATTATTACATGTCCAAACTCACCCTAAGTGTTATAAAATTTATTTCTAGGTCATATAGTGTGTCTTAGCATTGATATCTCAAAGACATAGTGGACAGCTAAATTAAAGTGTCTTTAACTAGACCTTATTTTCATTTCTCCCTAGTCTAAGCGTATCAAACTAACCTCTATATGAAATACTATTTCATATAAACTATAGTAATCATTGCATTTTCTTATATCATAGTTTCATTAGTGTGTTAAAGAGTCCAAGTTCAAGAGTGGATCTAATAAATTCTTGGTGCATGACCACATACTAGAATATTTTTACTTTATGCAAACTTCTTAACTCTTTTCACCCCAACTAGGTTTTAGGTTTTAAAAGAAAATGTTAAAATTATAAAAAATATGAGGAGCTAACCTCATAAAAAGTCTTATAGGTCTGGTCTAGTTATAGGCATCCAATAGCCTTATACCATTCCCATGTTATTCTAGGTACAGGTCAAACTTGAACAAATCTGACCCCTATTAGGGTGTTATCTAGATAGATAAAAAAATTGTGTGCCTAATGTGACCACTAATTTTGTATATCTAAGTATAGTAATAAATTTTAGAGTTTTGTTTATGGATTTGTATAATTTCATACCCCCCAGAGTTATCACAAGATCCTCTACAAAAGGGAAGGAGATAGATTTCTTTGAGATACCTTTGCAATCAACAAAGAAAAAGAAAGCCTCTCACTCAAATCCTACACCTAACCCTCTTTTTCCTCTTATTATTACCAAAAATCCTCCTATTCAATCCAATATTATTCAACTAAACACTATTATAAAACCTATAACTCATATGACTATTCCTAGAAGGCAACCCTTTATGCCATTCAATGGTGGTAGTCCTCTGAATCTTACTCAATGGGATGATATTCCAATATTATATTTTAAGGATCTTACCTATATTATAGGATAAAATATAATTACTCATATATACCATATTTTAGATATTTCTAACCTTTGTTTAGTGCATCATGTCACTCAAGAAAATTTAGCAATGAGGTTGTTAGCAACTTCTTTAAAAGGGAAAGCACTTTAGTGATACAAAGGATTGGCCCTACATCAATTAATAATTGGGATGAGTTTGGATAGATCCTATTAAAGAAATTTTAGTACAAGAGTGATCATATTTTACTTATGGAGTAACTTAGAATAATCAAGAGATTCAATCATGAGTTCATGGTGGATTTCAACTATAGATTCTAGAATTCTTGTAGTGATCAAGCCTATGCCCAACTATGCATTTATATACTATTTTAAGGCTCTCAACTTAGATGTGTCTATGATGATTCAATCCATGGGATGGAACATCCTACCTATATCCTTTGAAGTATCAATTAGGGCTAAAAATTACCTTATACAAGTAGGCAAGTTGGCTCCAAGGCCACCAATGCCTCCCTTCCCAGAGATACATCCTTTTACCCCAACTATTTCTCTAGTTATATATTCAATAAAATTTTATCAAATAGAAGGTGAGAATAATAATAGATTAGATAAGATAGAGAGTATTATAAAATACAAAAACAATAAGTTGGTTGCAATGGAGAGGCAACAAGCTCCATCATATAGGCCATACCAAAATAATAATTAGAATTTTTCATATAATAGGCTACCCTATTAATCTAATCATCAAGGAAAAGGGTAGAAGCCTCAGTAAAGGTAATATAATCCTAATGCTCCAAGTAATTCCAAGTTGTTATGCCAACTCAGAACAATTATGCTCAAGGAGGTTAATAATAGTCAAAGGGGTAGTCTAATGAGATGGTGATGGCCACTACTAGAGATATGTATCAAGACCTTAGTTGAAATCATGCTCCTTAATTTCAAAGTCATGATATTATGCCTCCTCCACCATAATCCCCCAAAATAAGTCAAGACAACATGTCAACCATATCATTATTAGAAGCTCAAATATAACAACAAGGGAGCATGAGTAGAGCACCAGCTGATATCACATGTGTGAATTTTCAAGAAGGGGAATATGTGTTTTATCATGTAGCAACTAATATGGGAAAAACTTCACAAATTACAAATAAACCAGTTGTATCTCATATAAAGGATAAGAAGAGGATGTTAGAGGACAACTTATGGAAATATAATATTTCTTCATTATCTCCATAGACTAGTCAGCATCCTACTCCTTTGGATTGGCTACTAAAGTTCTTGTAAATCAACAAGAACCCCAACCTCATGGATAAAAACATAAGTTCCCATTTATTCCTCATGTTACTCAAATTCTAAGTGAATATTCCACTTCCAAAGTTTAGTCCAAAGGTACTAATATTCCCTTTAATATTATGGATCATTTGAAGAAGGCTAATGTAACTATGTCCATGTATGATGCTCTTTATATCTTGGGGTAAAAGGATATTCTCCAACAAGATCTCTCCAAACTTTCTCATGTGGAAAAGGTGACTGATAAATTGAATAATGTTTTCATTAATAATAGTTATCCTAACCAAGTTCCCAATCAAATTCTAAGCGAAATTCAATCTCAAAATTTTTTTCATCCTTTTAAGGTTGTTAAGCCTCCCCCATTTTATCTTTCATTCATCATAGGGGATTATTTAGTACATAATTACATGATAGACTCAGGTGCTTCAACCTCAGTGATGCCTAAAGCCATAACAAACAATCTTGGGCTCAAATATGTGCCTAAAAAAAGTTGGGTTCTCCAATTAGATGGTTCCCCCATTAAGATAATAGCCATCTTAAAAATATGTATATTAAATTGGCTTCCTATCCAAATTTTGTTATTAATCAAGATGTAATGGTGGTAGACCTAAATCCATATTTTTTCATATGCTTGTCTAGGGAATTTAATGATAATATTAGGGGATATTTGTCATTTTATTGGTCATATATGATTTTCAAAAACAAATATGGAACCAAGGTCACTATAAGATTTGAGTCTATCTCCAGGTTCCACCTAGAACTCTATATGCCCAATCTTGTAAATACCAATTGTGCCATATTTTAAGAGCTTGAAGAGGTTAATGAACAAGAACCTCATGATAATCTTGAAGACATATCAGATCTATACTTATATGAATGATTAGTTGAGAATCATGGGTTTGATCCATATAAAAACATTGAAGAGATAGACTTAGGATTGCACTATATGCATGAGGAGGGTGTTGTTATACCTTGCTTGACTAACACTACCCAAAAAGAGGATAGTATATGGAATTTTTTATTTGATGGATCAAGGTCAAAGAATGGAAGTGGAGTGGGAGCCATGATAATTTTTTCCTTAGGTAAAAAATACCATTCTATTGCAATAATCCAATTCAATTATACCTTAAATACAGCTTAATATGAAGCTCTTTTGCACGGTTTACAAGAAGTAAGAAAGAGAGGTACCTAGATCCTAAAATTAAAGGGTGATAGTGAACTTGTAGTGAAACAAGTGAGAGGCCTAAGTGAAGTCAAGAGTCACAATTTGAAATCCTATAAACATTAGGTATGGGACCTCATAGAGGATTTCTTGGCATTTGATATCCAGTCCATACCAAGATAAGGAAACCAACATGCAGATAGGCTTGCTACCATTAGTGAAAAATATGAGATAGAAAAAGGATTCAAAGGAAACCAAAGCCAAGACAAGGTCAAGGTTATATACAAAATAATTGTACCTGACAATGAGGTGATTTGGCAAGTCTTTGACAATGATGATCAAATCTTATGTTTTCTAATGCAAGAGGTAGAATTATGCCATAAGAATTAGAACAAGTTCCAAAATCAATATGATGATAAAATAGTACAATTTAGATCTAATAAGCTTCCCAAAGGTCATGTGACATTATAAATCATCTTCAATGAAGATGACCAAATAAGAAAATGGAAAACATGCATCTCAGCTAAGGAAGACCACTATAAAAAGATATATATCTTTAAAGTCAAGATGTTGAAGCTAGGAAAGGTCAATATAAAAGAGGAAAGAGCTATATTTGGTACGTTTTTCCAAGAATTTTTTGATATATTTGCTTGGGAGTAAAAAGACTTGAAAGGGTTTGACCCCAAACTTGCAAAACACATAATTGAATTAGAAAGTAGTGTCAAGCCAGTCAAGTAGAAATAGAGGCATGTCAACCCAAGAGTGGAAGACTTAATGAGAAGATAAATTTATAAATTGATTGAATCAAGGATAATATTTCTAATTAATCATTCCTCTTGGGTAGAAAACATTATGCTAGTGAGAAAAAAGAATGGAGAGATTCAGTTATGTGTTGACTTCAAGGACCTCAATAAGGTGTCCCTAAAGGATCATTACCCACTACCCTATATGGATCAAATTATATAAAAGGTGGTAGGTTCTCAAAGGTTCTCATTGCTTGATGGCTATTATAGGTATAATCAGATCATGGTGAAAGAGGAAGATAGGCATTAGACTATCAACACTACAAAATGGAGCACTTATACATATTGTAAAATACCTTTTGGACTCTCCAATGCTGGAGCCACCTTCCAAAGAGAAATGGGCATTGATTTTCATGGTCTTTTGAATGATATGGTTTTGGTTTACCTTGATGATATAATTTTTTTTTCAAAGAATCCTGATAAACATATAATGTACTTGAGATATATTTTTGATAGATGTAGACAATTTGGAGTTTATTTTAATCTAAATAACTGCATATGTTTATTACATGAAGAAAGACTTATGGGACATGTGGTGTCTGAATTTGGTCTTTCCATTGATCTAGAGAGGATAGAAGCAACCTTTCCCTATCACTACCTAAACACAAGAAACGGTTGTAGAGTTTCTTAGGTAAGATCAACTTCATCAATAGGTTCATTCCAAGATTTGTAGAGATGGTAAAGCCTATCGCTTAGATGTTGATAAAATGCAAAGAGTTCACATGGAAATAAGGTAATATAATATTTGAGGCCATCTAGGAGGCCATACCTCATTACCCCACACTTTTAAATCTAGATTTCAATAAGGAATTCTATTTGTATGCATTCTCTACATTAGATGTAATTTCAGCTATGCTTATACAACATAATGATGAAGGTCTAGAGAAACCTATTGATTTCTTTAGTAAAGCTTTGGAATTTTATAAATAAATATATATATTTGTTGAAAAACATGTGCCTATTATTGTAAGAAGTTTGAATAAATTTAGGCATCTAGTTTGAAGCAATAGGATCATACTAATGGTGGCTCATCCAAGTGTGAAGTATTTTATCCTCAATAAAGACTTAAATGAAAAGAGAGATGGATGGGTCACTAAGTGTATGAAGTATGACATTGAATTCATAGTCACAAATCTATTCTAAGTAAATGGGTTATGTGAATATCTTGCAAAAGATGTGAGAGAAGAAAAGGAGATAGTTTTGGTAATCCAAGACACTCAACAAGAAGATGAAAATACTCTTCCATCTAATTGGACATAGGATATCTATAAATTTATCCAAACAAGAGAGTGTCCAATAGGTTTTAATACATCACAAAGAAGACACTTCAAGTTACAATTAGTGCCATATATTCTAATCAATGGAGTGTTATTAAAAAATGACATTGGAGGTATGCTCTTAAGATGTGTTAAAACTAACCAATTTGATAAGCTTCTCAGGTAATTTCATGATAGTCCTCAAGGAGGACATTTTTTAGCTATGACCAAAACTATAAAATCATCAGAGCTAGTTACTTTTGGCCCAATTTATTTAGAGATGCACATGCATGGGTGAGGAAGTGTGAAAAATGTGCAATGTTTATAGGGAAAGAGAAACTAGTTGTTATGCCACTGAAGCCTATTTAGGTTGAAAAACATTTCATGTAATGGGGTTTAGTCTTCATTGGAATGGTTAATCCTCTATATAGTGTTGGATATAAGTGGGTTGTGATAGCTATAGACTACTTCACTAGGTGGGTGGAAGTAGTTCCTTTGAAGGAAGCAAATGAGAACTTTGTACTTGAGTTTTATGAAAGCCTAGTCACCCATTTTGGAGCACCTTCCACCATAACATTAGATAATATTTTGGAATTTAGTAGAACAAAGTTATATGATCAGGCTCTTGAGTATGGTATCTATCTAAAATCTTCAACTAATTATTATCCATAGGGTAATGGACTGGCTGAGTCCACTAATAAGAACCTGATTTGAATCATTACGAGAATAATGGAAGATAATTAGAGATCCTATCACACAAAGTTAAAGAATAACTTATGGAATGATAGGATCACCCTCAAGAATGCCATTGGTAACTCACCTTATCTTTTAGTCTATGGATGAGAAGCAAGGATGCCAATTTCATTGGAGCTTCTAGCTTTGTAGCTTATACACCAACAAGAGCTTCTAGAAAGTGATGCAATGGAGGTAAGAATAAATGAAATAAGAGAATTAGAGGAAATAAGGGATTATGTAATGCATACCATGTGGTCTAATTATGATCAATTCAATATGAATATTGACAAAAAAATTCATCAAATACATTCTAACAAGGTGGCACAGTCTTCAAATGGGATGAGGACCATGTAAAATTAGGAAAACACTCCAAGTTTGACAACTTTAGATTAGACCCTATGTCATCACAAGTTGAAAAGAGAGAAATACCTTTGATCTTTCTAGATTGAATGGAGAGATACTTTCCATCTTTTTCAATTAGAGGTATCTCAATTTATGATACTAGTTTCATACCTTGCCCCTTGTACATTAGTAGATAGGTATGTTCTTTTCCTCCAAGTGCTTTTGCACATTGTTATTTTTAGTTGTTCTATTTGTAGTTTGGGTTGTTGATTTGTCTTTTATTTTTTTATTGTTTTTTTCCCTCCCCATTACTCCAAAAAAAAATTTATAAGTTAAGTAGAGTCTTTTTGTAAGTATAATTTCTTGATCAAGCTTGATCAATGGTTGGGTTTCATGACCAATAGGTTGGTTAAGCTAGCTAAGTCACCAAAAATGTTAGCCATTTTGGCCCACATACCAAGATTATACCTAGTTTAGATAGATAAGTAGGGTCCCAATTGTTTAATTTGATCAAGTGGCTTACAAGTAGGCTCAACATTGCAATTAGAGGGATCTAAGTAGGGTTTCATGGTGCTAAACAGTTACAAGAATAGGTCTAGAAAGAGCGTAAGTTTACACTTTTTCAAATTTTGGCCAAGTATAGGATTAAAAATTCCTTCAAAGGAAGTATTAAAAACAAATCCCAAAACAAAAGTACAATGCTTAATTCTTTCAAGAGTTTTAACCCACTTTATTTGGATAAGTGTTGAACTTCTATTTGGAGATTTATTTTAGGATTTTTGGATACGTATAAGGAATTGTTTCAGATATTTTATCTAAAATAATTCTATCAAAGGGTCTTTTCTTCCAAGAAGGTCCTAGATAGAAGTTCTAAAGGGTATCTTCCATATAAATTGGTCTAAAACTTTTTTCTCAAAGGATCATTCTTTGACAAAGTGGACCTTTGTAAAAATCCTAAAGGATATATTTTTTAAGAAAAGTGTCCAAGATAAAGTTCTGAAGGGTACTTTTCTTCACCAAATGGTCTAATGTAATTTTACCAAATAGTCTTTTCTCAAGAAAATAGTCCAGTTCAAGGTTTCCAAAAGCCATTAATCAAAAGGCTGAAGGGAAATTCTATGGCCACAATTTTATTTCAATAAAATTTTCCCTTGATAATTTCTTCAAATGTTAACTTCTTTTAGAAATTTTTTTTAATACATAAATCCTGAAGATGAGGTTCTGAATGGAAGGAGTCTAAGATCCTAATTTGTTCACAAGTATTTTAATACATTTTAGGTTCACTTAAATTGTAAATTTCCATTTACTAAGGATGGGACTAGGCTTGCATAGCCCCCATGGGATGCCAAGAATGCTTGGAATGGATATGAAGTACATGGGATCCATTTGGTTCTTCATTGTGATGCTTGGGTCTAGTAATAGAAATTCTAAGTAGTCACTTGGCTGACATCACCATTATCACGTGTGTATGAGTTAAATAGAATTATTCCTATGGGTTTGTTCACACTTATTCTAAGATCATATGTGCCAAGTTATAGGTACTCCACCAAAGTGCATCAAAAGTTATAAAGGTTAAAAGTTGGCTCCTCAGTCATATTCTACATATTTTCCCATACTTAGCCTTTTTCAAGAAGTTATAGTATATCCAAGTGATAATATTCACAAATCTATATCTCACACATGTGATATTTATAGGGGAAAATAGTTATATGGGTTTATTCATCTTGGTCCCTAGTTGTTATGTCCTAAGTTTTTAGTCATTCACTAAAGTACGATAGGAGTTATGCATGAGAAAAATTGCTTCCTCAGTTAGATTTTGCTAAGTTTCCATACTTAGCCATTTTTGAGCTAGGACATCACATAAGATCAAATGGACCATCCAAATTGTGTTTTTTATATATTCACCTAGAAATATCTTGGGACCAATAGATTGAATGGGTTCACTATTTTTGGCCTTAAGAACATCTCTTGAAAGTTTGGTGCCTCCATGATTCTTACACTTTAAGAACCAAGCCTTCAAAATTGGTCAAAAATCATAAGACATTCATGTAGACATCAAGTTTTAGATAGAACAAAGTAAATCCATTTGAGCTTAAAATTTATGATTGCAAGAACATAATTTAACATCTCATAGACAATCAATTTTAAGATCATGAACTAGTTATTAGATTTCAAATAGTGGGTCTTGGTAAGATCAACAGTCCTAAATCAATCATGCATCTCGACCCAACGATGTAAGATGGGTCAAATAGTCAAAGAGATTGAGAGGTTGACACATCAAATAAGCATGTGAGGCTACAGACTGACAACAAAATCTTGAAGATTAATGGACATTTGCTAAGTGGCACTAGTAGGGACAAAGTTGACAATTCAAAAATGCTCTAAGGGATCACATTCATTTAAACCTAGAAAATCCAATAGAGTGAGGGAAAGGATGATGCAAGTGGGACCAAGTAGAAATCAAGAGTGAGTGTGTTCATGACAAGTGGAAATGACACATTCAATTAGTATAGGATCAATGAATCATGGGCAAACATATAGATAAGGATCAATGGAGTGAAGCCAGTCAACAAGTCAAGGATTTGACAGCTAGGATCTATGGAACCAATGATAAAAAACATAGGATGGAATAATTTTATTAGTCCAAGTTAGTTTTTAACATAAAAAATTGAACCCAAAAGCCTTTTTTTACCAAAACAAGACATAGAACCAAGCTCAAACATGATCCAAATTAGGCTAGGAGCATATATTTTGGGATCAGATAAGATAGCTCTATCAGTTTTAAGGTATGAGGATTTGGTCCTCATAATGAGTAACAAGTGGCATATGGTATGGAAAATGAAGGTGGACATACTTCAACTATGTCATCACCAAAGCTAGCTGCATGAAAATGACTTCTCTCTCCATTTTGGCATGCATAAAAAAACTAGTCATGATAGGTTTCACATTAGGACAAAGTAGAAGCAAGTTGATCCCATCATTACAGCTACCATGGAGCATCACAAAGAAGATATTTTAATGATGTAATAGACTAGAGTGACCTAGATCAATTGGGAAGGATTTGAAAGGTCTTGATTTGTGAAAGTAATTATAACAAATTTTTAGATGGTTTGATCTCATTTGATTCCCTTTTGAGAGCCAAATTTACCTCTCTCTTACTTCCCTTCTACTATAAATATGGCCTTCAAGCTATTGTTTTGGATCCCTTAGGCTGGGACAACTAGACTCTTCCAGAATTGTATTTGATACCTCTTAGAATAGTGAATAGAGTATTTTGCAATCATTTACTAGTCTATATTTAGTGTTTTATGTTTGTTTAATAAGCAAATGTGAATGTTATCTTCCTCTTGCATGTCCAAACTCAACCTATCTATAAACTTTCTTTATAGTTCATATAGTGTGTCTCACCATTGATCTATCAAAGATATAGTGGGTAGTCAAATTTAAGTGTCTTTAACGAGACCTTATTTTCATTACTCCCTAGTCTGAGTGTATCAAATTGACCTATATATGAAATACTATTACATAGAAACTATAGTAAGAATTTCATTAACTTCTATCATAGGTTCATTAGTATGTTAAAGATTCCAAGTTTAAGAGTTGATCTGATAAATTTTTGGTGCATCACCACATACTAGAATAGGTTTTACTTTATGAAAACTTCTTAGCTCTTTTCACCCCAACCAGTTTCTAGGTTTTAAAAGTAAAGATTCAAATTATAAAAAATCTAAGGAGCTAGCCTCATAAAAAAATCCTATAAGTTTTGTCTAGTTATAGGCATCCCATAACCTTAGACCATTCCCATGTTATCTAGGTATGGGTCAGACTTGATCAAATATAACCCCTATTAGAGTGATATTTGGATAGCTATCACTACCTGCTTACTTAGAGTAGCACACATAGTATAACTAGGAAAGTTTAATTTATCAATTTAATCACATTGATTTTTATTTTACTCACACACTACCAAATCACAAAATATCAAAAATCATTAAAAAATTATACACATGGTCTAACTTATTGGATTTCATCACCAAGGGGGAAGCCAACTCAGTTTTCTAACTAGATATAAATATAAAGTTGATGGTATATATTAGCAAAGCCCCTGACACCCTTATCACTATGGGATTATGAAATGAGGGGGTAGGCCCCAATACCAAGCCAATATGATCACTAATATAGATCACTTTCAACCTTAAAAATATGAAACCATATTTATCTTAACTCTTTTTAATTCCTTTCTAAATCCAAATGCCCTATCACATTTCTTTTTAAAGTTATAATTTAAAATATTCATGAATGTTCATATAGATTAGCATTTCTATTTTCAGTATTATTACTTGATTTTTATTAATTATATGTTGTATTACAAAACTTGTATTTACCAATGTTTATATAAGTTTTGTGTTATGTGTCATAACTAGATCGACTAGGTTTACCTAGTTTCTTGTGTGTTTATTTCAATTTCTCTACCAATTAACACTAAATCATTTAGAGTCATAAATGTCAAAACCTATCTTTATCCTTATAAAACTATCAACCTACTATATTATGTCTTTGATAGTTTTTATCTCCTCAAAAAATATTAATTTCACTTGACCATGTCTCTTACAATTTATCTTTCCACAAAACATAATCATTTTATTTGACCTAGTCTCTCACATGTTGTTTTACCCCTCTTACAGAACATAGTCATCCTATTCGACCCAGTCTCTTATAGGTTGTCTATTCCATTTACCTTCAACATAAAATTAACATGTTTGATTATATTTCTTACATATTTTCTTAGTTTAACCATCCATAAAACAAAGTTGACCTATTTGATTGTGTCTCTTACAACCTATCCTACTTATCTTCTTATAGAATAGTGTTAACCAATTTGACCTAGTATCATACCATTTTATCCTCATTTAAAATAACTGTTTAACTTCCCTCCCTTATCATGGATTATATTTTTGAAGATAATACAAACCTAAATCAAACCAACATGATTATTTTCACTAATCCCAATAGACTTCCTAAAACACACTATGCGGTACCTAACATGGATCAAAGTAATGTCCATGTTACCACAGACACCACCAATTATGGAACTCATCCTTCTTATTTGATGGAACTTAACACCTTGTTTATGTGAATGATATAAAATTAAATTGACCTTGATTACACAATTAAAATAATCCTTTTCATCAATGAAAATACTCAACATAGAGGAAAGGAGCCTATAGTCATTTATAACATCATGATGGGAGCTCATTTTCGAAAAACACATTCACCTTCACCTAGTCTTTCCATAAGATTTTGGGAAAATCATTTTTTTTTCATATACACCTTTCCCCTCTATCATTTCTCATTATCACACTATGACATCATCCTCTATGTCTTATTTTACCTCCATGCCAAGTATTTCCACAAACATGGTAGGTTTAACCTTAAATGGGGCTCTTCAAAATACCCACATGCATACCCATTGTACTAGTAAATATTATGTTATGAATTCTTCTTATGCTACCAGTGCATCTCATGCTATTTATGATTTTTATTCTACTAGTGCATCTCATTCTACTATTTATTCTCTTGCCATTAGTTTGGCACATGTTATTACCTCATCTCATACTCATAGTCCATTTCAAGCTCTTAATACCTCACATAACACTAATGCATCAAATGTTACTTATAGTAACCAAAATAGTGCTCAACTTAATCAATTATTATTACAAAATCTTAACCAAATTCATAAATTTCAAAATAATAATGCAAATCAAATGATACAAATGCAAAATCACTTATTACATATACAAAACCAACCCCAACACACTCAATAGGGAGCATTAAATCCTAATGTTCCCAACCCCCCGCCTTAGGGATTCACATGGTAACCTCATAACACAACCCCCATTTATCAAAAAAATATTAAACACTTACAAAATAAACCTCTTGTACCTTAAATTTTTGACATTGGCATAGGGGGTATCACTCCCACTATCACTTATAAAAAATATATGGATCCTACCTTACATTTAAAAACATTTTTAAACCTTTAAAAATATTAGGTTAAACTTAATACTTTCACTTCCACTAATCTCTTAGCTAAAACACTTTCAGGAGATGTTTTAGATTGGTATAATCAACTTAAAACCCACTCTATTACTAACATAGAAGACTTGGTCAATTCATGGGTTCGAGAATTCTAAATTAGTGATCTTCCTAAAAATAGCTTAGTTAATTTGATCAATTGTAAATAATTAGAAACCAAAATAACACAATTTTTCATCAAATAATGGAAAGCTTTGTCTAATACAACTAAGCATAATACGGTGGATGATAACCTCTTCCACTTATTTACTAATTCTCTTCATCCAAAATTTTAATATCATGTTAGGAATATTTTTCCAAAAACTTTGGCAGAGGCTCTTAACCAAGATAAACATAAATATTTACTTATACATCAATTTGAACCTCCCCAACCTACAACGAAAACTAGCATGCTTGTAAAAACTAAAAACTGACATGTAAGCAATGATGGTGTTACAAATACTTATGATTCCATACACACCATCCAAGCCATTTATTTAAACAATACTATGGAGCATGTTTTAGATTAAGGTACAAAAAGGTTTTGAAGGGACCCCAAAACCCTGAACAAAAGGAGAAAGATAAAACAGTAACGTCCACAGGCAAAGCCTAAAACCTACTTCACCAAAGTAACAAAACCAAGTTACAAAGACCAGAAGCTAACAAATGAAAAACCAAAGATAGACCCCAGGTTTTACAGAGACCTGGAAACTCCATAGTAAAAAGAGTTCAAAAAACTAGGTACGAAGACTAGATATCACAACCAACTAACAGAACCAACTAAAAGAACCAAGAACTATTCTTCTAGTTCCAATATCATCTTCACTGCTTCCTTACCTTTCACAACAGTGTCCTGGATGGCAGTAGTCGCCTGTGTAGATTCCTCTTGCATTGCTTTCTTTCTTGAGCTTTGTCTAGTTCTCTTGCTAGGCCCCTCCAAAGTTTTGATTTCCTCATTTGCTCTTTTTCCAATGTTTACAGCAGTAGCACAAATGCTAGAGGTTACCTCCTCCATCTTTGTTCTGCTTTCCTTTATGAGTTCCCTTAGGTTGTTCTCATAATCTTTGAGTTTTATGGGAATATCCCTCATCTGCTTTTCCATGTTATTGATTTTGTTCCAAACTGCCTCCTGTTTACCCTCCATTATTTCCATTTTCCTATTGATTTCCATTATCTCCTTATACGTCCATAAATCTAATTGAAGAGTAGCATCAGCTTTGCAATTGGCCAATCTAGTAGGTGGGTACCTTTCATCATTCTACCTTTTGTCACTCCAGTCTTTTGTGTTCTTTTTAGGACTGCTTCCAACTTCTTCAATATAGTCCTCCATTTCCATTCGTTTCTATTCCTTTGTTTCAGTAGGGCTTACATTTTGGTTACTTACTTCCTTTACTTGATCTCCCATTTCCAATATTTGGTTAGCGACCTGAACTAGATTTTCCTTTTCATTAATCAGATCAGGGTCCATAGCAGGATCATGTAGATCTTTATCGATTTCCTCAAACACTTGCTAGTTTTCCTTAGACTCATGGTTGTTATTTTCAGACTTTACCTCTATAGTGACTCCTTTCTCATTCTTATCTTGCACTTCTTCTTCCTCACTGGAACTTGAATGCCCACTTTCTATTCCTCCCTCTTCCTCCAGACTCTCCTCCCCAGTGTTTTCAGAACTTTCCCACTCTGTTTCCTCATCAACAGTCTGGTTATTGAAGCTTGGGAGTTTGAATTTAGGTTTTTCATTCCCTTTTACTATTTATTTCTTGTTACTCCGTAGGTCCTTGTTTTTTCTCGAATAAGGATTCTTTACTATGGCCTTATTCTTGCAATGCCCTTCAATTATAAGAATTAACCCCTCATGCAGGATGGGATGAGATTCCTTTTTCCTATGAGCGAACAAAACTTTGGAGCAAGGAAAAATGCAAATAAAAAGGAAAGGAGATTCTTACTTTGTGTCTGAAGTGATATACTATGGATCATGTTACTTTACCTCTACTTAATAACAATTCTAATAATAATCCCATATTCTCTCAAGGTAATCATATTAATGTGCATAAACCTCTTTCCTTTGAAAAAATTCAAAATCATCTTCCATGACCTTCACCATGATATCTTGACCCTACACCTCCTATGAAAACATGGTGTGATCCAAATAATTTTTTTGGGTTTCATGGAAGTTAGGTCCATTCTCATGATACTTGTAGATAATTACTAAATCTTGTTATGGATTATTTCCTTGGACCAAAATTTAACCATAACTCATTTATATGTAAATATTAACATGCTTATGACATAGCACTTGAAGCTCATGAAACTCAAACTAAAAATCAATATTTTAACCAAGTCAATGCTCATTTAGCTATTTATAAGGATCCTCTTCTTGATTATCAAGACAACATTGATCAACTAACCCATACTACCAATTATTTTACCCAACATACCCCCATTATTATTAATTTAGAATAGGGAACCACTATATTTTTTAAAAGGTTCAGGCTTATCTTGAAAATATTATTCAAAGAAATATTTATGAATTACACCTAAATTCACTATTAGACAAACATATATGAACATGTCTATCTATTCGGACTACCTTACTAATACTCTTTGAAAGTTTTATGTATGTACAAATTTTTAGTAGATGCATAATTTGTGAAGTACTAGGATTTGAAGAATTAGGTTTTTGGAACTTTTATATGGAAACCTATCTTTGGAAGTCTTTATAACTTCAAAAATATATGAACCTTTGCATGAAGTTAATATTAGGGGGTTTTGTCTGTAATCCTTGTTTAGAACTTTGTTTGGAGCTCATGGTTGCAGGTTGGGCCCTCATAAATTTATTTACCACCTATTAAAGTATTTTCCATTTTCTTTTTGGGAACCAAGTTTTTAGAAATGTTACATTTAACCATCTACTCTTCATATAAAATGTTCAAAATTTTGATCTTTGAAAAAACTATTTGGATAAATGCATCTTCAGCAAAATTGTTTGGAATTTTTATTTTTATCTCATTTTGGTCTTCAATAAAAGTATTTGAGACTTTTTTTTGGAAGATTCATTCACTTAACCAACACTATTTTAAAATAACATATAACTCTTGATACTAAGAGCCTCTATGGCATAGGTATACCAAATCAAAAAGGGTGGCAAAAGGAAATGATTGGGCATTACTTTTAACATCTATAGTGCATGTGTGGCATACCTACCAAATAAAGTGGAAAATTTTCAAATTAAAAATACAAATAAAATTTATGGATGTTAAACATTAATTTCAAAAAAATTGAATTAAATTCCAAATCTATATCAATGAATTAGAAATAAATGACATGTTCATTGATTATAAACTAACTTTGAGCTCATTTGCTTCCTTGATAATAAGCCCTAGCTACTTGAATTTTGATTAAATAGTGCATTTATAAGAGATAAGCTACTAAATTTAAGAACCAAAAAATTATTAGCCAAATCAATTATCTATGGCATCCTCATCCAAGACATTTTGAGGAAACTTTCCCCCATCTAGATTCTCCATTAAGGACTCAATAGAGTATAAAGAAAACATCTTTGATGTAGAAGTGTTCAATAATGACTACCTAAATTACTCATCATTATGGTAAGTGATTCACCATGTGGATCTACACACTCACAAGGATAATTTGACACTAGCTCAAATATAATTGGCTATGAACCTCCTCCCCTCAAAATGATAGGGACTACATTTCATAGTGTCAAAACTTGATGTTATGCCATGTATAGACCTCCTATAAGACTTGTTATTCAATGGTAAAGTGAATTGAGGTGCATTCCTACACCACTTAGAGCATAAAACCATCATATCATGTATCTCAATAGACATGTTCCAAAGTTATTTATCTCTCCCTATCATAGATTCTACATATGACTTGCACAGATTAATTTCATGGAAGAAGGAGAACTCAATTGAGAAAACATTGAGTAAGTGGATGATTCTAAGGGAAACTATCAATCTGAAGGAGAAGTAGTATGTGCCTATGACTAAGTTTTATATGAAAATATATATTAGGATGTCCCTCCTAAATAGGTTATACATCTACCCCAACATATAATTACTTCACCTTGAATGGGTTCCAAAATCAAACTTACTGATGACATCAGAGTTAACATTTGATCTAGATGAGGTAATGAATGAAAATCTATGAGAACAAGTACTACACAAAGATGAGAGGCCTCAATGGGTCCATTTCTATATGATGTCCTTAATTCTAGACACTGTGTTAGGCATAATTTATATACATAATGGGTCACTCTAGATTTGAACTCTAGACTTCATTAAAAACCATATATGTGATTCATATTCCTTTATTCATATATATAAAAACCATATATGTGATTCATATTCCTTTATTCATATATACACTTATACCAAGAACATCAATTGCATTACATAAGACATACAACCCCATGTGTGGATGGACATTGATGAATCACCATTACCTAGGGTATCTAAGAGCATTTCAAACACATTGATGGTTGGGGGGATTGTTGGGTATATCCTGACTACACTATGATTATGGTCATGGAACACAATGCTACACCCCTACATCTCCCAAATATGTACTAGATAATCTAGAAAAGTAGGAGATAGCCTACCAACTATGGTGGAGGATAAATGAAGATATGAAGAATAAGAATAAGAGTGCCTTCTATGGATCTCACCTCATGAATGGTATAATGTGTTACATAAATTTCAAACAATTTTATGAGGCTAACATATATAAAGAATATAATTCACTAGCCACATTGTCACAGGGATTGGGATCCTCATGGTAAAGTGAAAAAGAAAATTTAAGGCCTTGGTATTCCATACCAACATGAGTCATATGACCATCATTTCTTGTTTCTTAATGCCAAGAGTGATTCCCAAGTCAAAGAGAGGGCATAAATAGTAGGATCAAGTGAGGAGCTCTTGAAAATCATTCAAGGGGATCCCTCCATTTTAATTTTAGATGCACACATTATAAACCCACCCAAAATTGGATGGGATACCTCTAATTTTTGGGTCAATTATCCTTTTCATCCCTTAATAGATCAATTTCAACCTTAATAGACATTTCCTGTGGCATTGAAAGTTGTAAAAAAAGAGCCTAGGGTGGATAATACTTTACTTGGGGGAGCTCAAGGTGATTTAATTTGCCTTGATTATTCAAACTTAAAATGACAAGTTGAGCCTATTGTTACATCAGCCTAAGATACTTCTACTATGGTTACCTCAACCACACCCACATAATAGGCCTCCTCCATAGTTGAGGAAGTTATTATTTATTATAAGAAGAAGCCAAGGCTCACATCCGTCTATAAATTCCAACTATTAAAATAATATTAGTAGAAGGACCATCAAGAGAGGTAGCTAAATTTGAGTCTATAGATGAGGAGCAGCATTTACAAAGAGATAAATTTTTGAGCCTCCAAGACACAAAGGCTAAATCACCACTACATGGAGAATAATCAGGTGAGGGTGTATCTCCTTCAATTTCTACCACTCTCATTATGTCTTTTATTTTCCCTTTGTCTATGGGTTCATTTGAGTTTATTTCTCTTAATCTTAGTGTTTCCCATTTCCTTATATTACCTAAAGTAGAGGTTATTTCCTTTGATCATAATGTCTAACCATATTTATTTGTTCCAAAGGTAGAGGATGTTTCCTCTACCCCTGATATCTCCATTTCCACAATATTTCCTAATCCAATTATGTTTTTTGTGTCCATTCCTCTAATTTCTATTGTGGTTACTTTTATCACTGCCCCAACAACCCCAAATACCAAAACAAAGGCATTCAAGAAAGTAAGGGAGTATTGAAAGCTTATAACTACATGTATCATCTACTCAATTAGATTTGGTAGTGCCTCCCTCTAGTTCTTCTCAAGACAACATTATAATAACATTGAATAAGGTTGGAAAGAAGAAACAAGTGTATACAATCCACCTAGTACCTCAATATGGTGGTGTAGATTGTTTTAAGATAATCTATCCTTCCCTTCCTAACTCATTTCTTGAAGAGACCTTAAATTAGCCCTTAGGATATATATTGGTCAAAAATATATCTCAAGATACTAAACCAACATAAACCACCCAACTAGTCATCCCATAATTGGTAGCTAATTTATAATCACAAGCTTCTCAATGGATAAATCTTACAATCATAGAGTTTTCCATAATGAGTTGCATATTTGAAAAATCTATAAGGAGTGTCTAAAGGGTAAAGAAAGGAAAATTGAAGATGAGGCTGTAAGCGAGGTAATTTTAGAGGAAAGACAAGAAATGTTCACCTTGTTAAAGAGAAAGAACATGAAATTGGGGAAGTCCCCCTATATTGAGGATTTCAAATCCTATTTTGAGACACACAAGGATGCTTTGATCGAGTTCTATGAAGGAACATAACTAGCCAGGAAGGAGCTTAATCAAGAGTTAGAACAAGTTGGGGAACAACATCATACAATTCATTTTCCCATATAGATTAAAACTAATGTGCAAAATAAAACAACAAGACTATATAAAATTTTGGAGTCCATTGTTGTGATGAGGGCTAAATTAGCTCCTCAGATAATTAAAACTACTAAATTATTTAATTTTTAAAATAAATATTAGAATAAATTGAATCTCCTCATTATTTATACAATAAATAAGGTGTATGTCCACCTTAATTTGATGACACCATCAGAGGCTTAAAATGTCCCCAATATGATAGTAATAAGGATGCAAGAGGTAAGAGAGTAGGTTATAATAGCTAAGACAACAATGCATAAGTATGCAAATAATGATATCATCATTTAATAGATTATGGAGGAATTAAAGCTCTCAAAAGGAAGGGAATCTATAGGTTGGCTAATAAGTAGAGCCAATTTTGACCAGTTTCTTCAACAAGCCTCAACTAGATTCAATAATAACCTATAGGGATTGACATTAGAGAAGATTAAATATGAGTTAAATTTTGCATGGAAGAAATTCACTGAAGTAGAAATATTAAGGATCAACTTTAGGAATACTAAAGTTGAATATGTAAGGCTGATGGAACAATTAAATAGGTTACATAGACCCCCACTCTTAAACATGGATATTATTATATACCAACATGATTTTGGAAACAAGTATTTTCAAAATTTAGAAGCCAAGAATAAATTCAATGCTTCAACTTCCATTTCAGCTCAAGTTACCACTTTAGTGCCTACTAAAACAATAAGCAATGCCATGCATTCACCTAACAAGCCTTAGTTAAAGGCTAATTTTGTATGTAATCATGTATATAGGACTAATCTTTGTAATTATAGTTTACTTATACTTGGTATATAAATGTAAAAGTTTTCCTAAATTATTTGTAAGCATGCACACATTGCATTTGATTATACATGATAACTTACTTATTAACGTAGTTTTAATTAAATATAATCCTACACACATGTAATTTTAACATTAAAATTAGAACTAAATTTCTAATTCATTGATGTGAATATGAGTTTTTATGAATTTGGAGGATGAGGTGACCCCTCCCCAAGTCTATATATTCATGTAGTCATGTATTCCAAAAGGTCATAATTTTTATCAATATAAGAAGAGATCATTTTTATTGTCATGTAACTACGTGGATATACTTTCATTCCATATCTATGTAATTAAGGTTTTATTTTCTTGGTTATTTTAATTTAATAATTTTAAGTGTGCAAAAGTTATGGATAATTATTTTTGTTATCATTGACATAGGCTAATTTTATGGTTAGAAAATATCATTGATTTTAAGCAATTGGTTGACTATCTTAATATTATAAAGTGTGCAAGAGTCTTTATTTATGATATAGTATTATAGGTGTGTGCCATATCTTCCCTAGATACATTTCTAGTCTGATTTATAATCTCCTGATTAAGGGTGTACAATAGCTACTCTAAAAGGAACAACCTTCAATTGAGACCATTAGGTTTCCTATACCATTTCATCCTAGATTGCCTAAATGTGTTTTTTTTAAAGTATGTATTAGTTATAAACAACAAGCATTAGTTCTAAAAACACTTGTCTATAAAGGAACCAACTCAAGAAGTGATCCCTTGAGACTATAGAACCTTCTTTTCTGCCCTACCCTTCCCTCCTTTTGAAGTTTATTTTGACTAATATCTACCCACTCTATAATAGATTCCATCCATCTAACTCACTTAGGTTTTGATTTCCTTACTAGGATTCATTTCACCACAAGCACACCTAATTAACAACTTGAATTTTTTGCCTAATATTCCACCATTAGGTTACTTAACCCATACTTGCAACTCATGCCCTCGAGTGGAGTTTACCTCCATTGAGATCCTAAAATGTTAGAGGCTACCTTATTAGATCTGTATATGTGTACAAGATCCAAATCAATACCAATAACATTAAAAATACTATATATCTTAACACCAATGATGAGAATGTAATTAACATGACTAATATAAGGAGATTAATTACTTATATTAATTCAATACCAATTCCTAAAATTCACACCCCTTCAACATTTCACATTATTCAAGACACTTTCTCATCCCATTTTATAGAATTGGGTCAGGTGGAACCAACAAACATATAAGCATCACCTCCAAAAACATAAATTGACCATACCTTTCATACAATTGATATAACTTCTACTCTTTCCCAAAATTCCATACCTTAAGTAAACATCCCTCAAACTTCACACAATATTTATTCTACTCAACCACACAAAATACTTCAACACACAACCACATCACCTAAGATATATCAACCCAATCCAACCAAACCTAAATTAAATATACCTTATCAACACAAATTTTACTATGCATACAATCCCCCTTCAATGGATTTATTACAATAATATGCACCTTTATACACTAATCCTCTAACAATTTATGATGAATGGGATCCTATCACATAACTTTCCCACATTCATTTCTTAGAACTTATGCAAACTTCTCCTTGAAATCATAATCAACTAATGTAATTAGTATTTAAAATTAACATCCCTCATCCTCCACCTATATGGAAAGAATCTACCTTATGCAGATCTAAAGATAACATTCTCTAATAGCGTGAAAAGATGTCCATCCATGTTGACTAAATAGTGGACACTTATCTATCACTCAAATTTCTTATCTCTTCTATGATTCCTAATGAGATATTGATTTGTGCATATGAGCCCCCTTTATTCATTAGCATACAAATAGGATATATCTAAGTCAAATGTGATTTAGTTGATGAAGGATTAGGCACTTGTGTTTCTTACCCTAATTTTATTAAAACCCTTGGATACTCTAAATGTAATCTTAAGTCCATTCAAAGTACATGTCAAGGATGTGATAAAAGGCAAATGCCTCCTTTAGGTTATGTTTGGATTTGTATTACCATTACTCCTGTCATCGCTCATGTGAAATTCATGATATGTAATTTTAAACTTTCCTATAATATCTTACTCAATTGACCTTGGACACAACATGAGAGCATTTATTTCATTATCATGCCAATTTGTTAAATTCCCTTATAATGGTGATATAATTAAGATTCAATGGGACATAAATCCTTAAAATTTTGAACATTTCCAAGAATGAGGTGTTTTAAAATACCCACCCTTGAACTATTACCTATCATTCCATTTCAATAATCCCAACACTTTAATTATCCCATCAACTCTACTAGAGGTTATAATGGTCATCCAAAATTAATCAAAATTATTCCACCTAACCTTTTATACTCAGACAATGATGAACTAGATGAGATAAGTTTAAAGATAAAAACTTTTGATCTCTCCCATAACATCATCGCTCAAATACCTCCCTCTCTTCAACCTCGATCTCATCAATAATTTTTTGATGAAATAATAGTTAGTCTAACCAAAACTAAACATTCTATTCACCATACTTACTCAACCAATAAAATAGTTGATGCATGTACTATTAACTTATATACACCTTATTATGATGATGTTTATTCTTTATATGACCCATTTTTAGTTGGATTAATTCAAGATAAAAATGCAAAGGTGTTTATATATAATTATTATTTATAAAAGTCACTTAGTTTTATTTATGTATTTACTTCTCTTTCTATAGTACCTGATATTAGTTTTTTATATATTGTTCATAGGTCAGTTATGGAGCATGCATTTACTATACCTCTAGTCACTGTTAAGCCTCTCAAGAGTATGCTTATGGACCATGCCATGACAAGACCTTACTATTTTACTATATATAATAATCCTTCCATTTTACTTCCTCATTAGATGTTAGCCACTTTACTTCAACCTGCTACACAACCAAAAATACATACAGATGAGCCTAGTCTATACTCCACTCCATCTTCTCCCTTCCTTGGTGATGGTATTCTACCAATACCTAACATAAATCCTCTATCATCACTATGGGAATATGAGCCATACTATGATATTCATAGAGTTTCTAGTCATTAGACCAAGGATTGTATTTCATATCACCATTAGTAGAAATTTTCCTCTACTACTCCAACTAGTAGACCTGCATAGTCTACTAACAGACATATTTCTTACTTATATGGTATACATAACCATTCCTCTACTCATTGTTAATATCTTAGGTAGTACATTGATACACTGCATCCATTCATAGTACAACCTAAATACAAGATTATCCTACCTCCCAAGCTACTTCTAGAGTACATACCTAAATATGTGGAAGTATATTGTCTATGGCATTAGTACACTACACACCATAATGATAGGTGATGAGTGCTTCAACACCATCTCTAATATTTCCCATAGAC
The DNA here is from genome assembly GCA_037957365.1 of Torreya grandis. Taxonomy (NCBI): domain Eukaryota; kingdom Viridiplantae; phylum Streptophyta; class Pinopsida; order Cupressales; family Taxaceae; genus Torreya; species Torreya grandis. The sequence continues at coordinate 5,154,359 of JARHVA010000397.1, read as the reverse complement.
TACACTAGCATTGATTATTCCTCCTATTACTGTTTGATCATGAATGAAGGGTCCTCCTTCTGCCAGTACATAGATCTAAATTTACCATTCATATTGAGATACTTATTCCTTGAATTGAGTATCCCACATAAGAGGCACTACATGAGAATCAATATTCTTATACCAAACTTACTTTTTCTATATAGATGATATGGAAGAAAGTCTTTTCATAACTTTATATGAATATTGATGAGACTTTGACTAATGTCAAGAATTTAAATACATAGGGATGTGTCATATGTTATGGATGACATCTATGGTTAGATCTATCAATATTTATGAACATAAGATGTTGATCTATCAAATTATTTATCATCATATTACATGATTGGGATTGGTTTTGCGATTTATTTATATAACTTATATTTTTGACTATTTGTCAAACATGATTTCACTTATCTCTTTTGCATGAATCATTATATTATGATTTGTGTATTTTACATGGTTTCATTCTCTTTAGCTTTCTCTTATGGCTTAATATTATTTTTCATGGCTTCAAACTTATGTTTGTGGTTTTAATTCTTTCACATGGATTCTTTTATCCTCTCTTTGATGAGTATTTGCTACTTTCAACTCAAATAAAGATATTTATTATTATGGCATGGTTATAAAACCCACATTACCTTATTATTTTATCTTTACCATATGATCAATATACAAACATTACTTCACATTGTACTATTTATATGCATGGATCTATTTGATCTCCATTTTCCCCTTATTTATTTTCACATACTAAGCATACATACAGTTGAAACTTGATATTACATATTGGTTCATACGTAAGCCTAAGTTATTTAATCAGTCATATATCTAGTTACTTAGCCTCCTATAACCAAAGTCTAGTGCTCATTTACTTGTATCATTTTTATCACTCATGTTAGTTTTTCCAAATCCTTATGGAGGAGGAATCACAAACCATAAAAAATTAAAATCTAAATCATTTAAACAAAAGGTAATGATCAAAAAGGAAAATATAAAATACACAAATCTAATCACACTAAAAGACATGATTTATTATTTTTAGCATATCTCCTATTCCTAATCAAATCTCAAACTTGACAGTTGGCCGCATGACAGATCCAGGGTTAATTGGGGTGTGGTAGGACATGTTAGGACTTGTTTTAAAATCTTAAATTTAGTTTATATTATTAATTAATAATAATTTTTAAAAGGTGAATGCATGTATTTATAAAGATACCCCCTTTAAATAAACATAGTCATATTTACTTAGTTTGGTTTTATGTTTGTGTTAATAATAAAACTAACTTTTGTGTTGAATTCCCATAGAGAGTTGGTTGTGTATTGAGTTTTTACCTGTCATAGGTGAAAACCTATATATTCATGTTTGAGTGTGTAAAAGGATAAATTAAATATTGTCACCCTTTATATGTACCTATTTTTATTATTAATAAAATGCTTGTGGTGTACCTACTATAGACACAAGATTTACCCTAAAGTATTTTTTATTGGTTGAAGTGATTTGAGTATTATCAGTAGTATCAGAGCATGGTAAAGAAAGTGTTGTGATTAAGTAAAATAAGAGGTTAAATAATTCATGTGATAGGACAAGGAAGGCTCACGTGAAATCAATTTTTCAAATATAAGGTATGCCCTTTAATAAACTTTGGTGTCAACATTTGAAAAATTATCCAAATATTAAATTTTTCAAATATATTTTTTAAAGCCTATGTTAAGAGGATATATAATACATGGATAATTTAATATTGTATATTTTTATGCCTAAGAAGCAACAAAATTAATTATCTTCCTCCATTTTTAAGCCTTATAATCCTATAGAATCTACTTGTTTAAATCTAATTCATAAAATTATGCCCAAATAAACAAAACCAACCATTTATATGGCCTTTTCAAGCTTAGAAACCCCCTATAAAAATATGATACAACTTTCATAAGTTTGTGGATTAAATGTGAGTTGAATTTGTTGAGTATTTATATCATTTAGAGTCTCTATCTACCAAAACTTGGATCTAAAACAACCCTAAAAGATTTTAAAGATAAATTTTTGAGTTTTATAGCCTATATGTGTACTTGTACAAGCTCCATAACATCCCTTACACTCCATCCATCATCCCTATTATAGAAAATTCCATTCTAGTAGTCTAAAATTGAATAAAATTTGTAATAGTACTTGTATGGATTTATATATCCTGGTGTGGACGTGGGAGAGTCACAGATAGTTGTAGAATAGAATGGCCTCTTAGAGAAACCATGGCATTGAAATGAAGCAAGAATAATAAAATTTTAATTCACCAAAGTTTTTGATATAGTTTGATCATAATTTAGGGTTTGGGGGTCCACCTAAAACAAATAGATTTATCCTTTTTTAAATTTTATAAATGAATTAATTTTTAATTATAAAAGTAATTTTTTCATTTCTATAGAGATAAAAATCAAGCTTAAATTTTAATTTCTCTCTATATATATTTTAAAGGCTCATAGAGCAATTGTAAATGATAATTTTTTATAAACCCTTGGAATTTGTAGATCCAGGGTTCAAATCTCCCTTTTGGTCAATTTTAAATTTGTTCAATTTGCTTTTTGGAGGAATATTCCATTTTTTAAAATATTTTGCATGTTTTGAATATTGTAAAGGGCATAAATTGTGTAAAAGAGTTATAAATAGTGGGAAAAAAGTAATAATTATGTGTTTATTTGATGAAATAAGGGTGTAATTAGTTAAATAAGGGTGTAATTTTTTGTTTTTTAGTCAGGTGAAGTGCAAAAACAATCAAAAATATTTCATTTGCTCTATGTGGAGGTTAAGTGAAAAATCTTGTAGAAGCATTATTTTGTGCCAAGTTTTATTGTGAGCGTGTGGCATTGTTGTTTATTTTTCCTTTTTACATTTAATTTCATTTCAAAATGTTGAAAATTCTAAATTTTCTTTCAAATATTGATCATTTAATGATTTCCAACTACAATGATTGGAAATGTTTAATGGAAGCTTCATTACTCTTCAATGAATTATGGGATGCTGTGAAGAGTGAAAATCCTATGTTACCTACAAAGCTATCTAAAATTGATATTTTAAATATGCATGATTATAAATCCTTAGTTTTAATCAAGTTTTATTGTACTATAGATAATTACATTCATATTGAAAACTCTCCTCATAGTTACACTGCATGGAAGACTTTATCTGACTTGTATGATAAAAATCCCAAGCATAATAAGATAGATATACATATACATTTGTTTACTTTGTCATTAAAGGAAGATGGGGATATATGAGAGTACATGTCTAAGTTAAAGAATACTTTTACTAAGTATACTAAGGCTAAGTTTGGTAAACTTGATGATGATCTCATTATCATAGTTACATTGAAAGGACTACCAATGTCCTATATAAACTTTATGGAAATTCTACATGTCTCTTACAAGATCACAGGCATAAATTTTGATAAAATTGTTGAGTTGTTTATTCATCATGATATTTATCTACCCAATAAATCCAATAAAATCAAGGAAGCTTATGTTATAGATTCCAATCCTAGTTCTTATTCTTTTGGTCAAAAAAACTATAGAGGGAAAAGTTATAGAGCGGTAGAGGTTATAGAGGAGGAATATTTCAAAATAGATGTAGAGGATATAATTAGAATAAATATTCTAATCAATAATATAGCCATTATCATTCAAATGAGATGAGTGATATAGGATGTGGTCACAACTCATATAGAAGTAGAAGTTGAGGTAGATCAGATATTCAATATCATAGATGTGGAAAATTTGGTCACATTACTTGTCAGTGGAGGATTTCTTTTGACAAAATTAAGAGGCCATAAAAAGTGACTAAATCTAACTCTAATCAATATGTATACCATGAATATGATGAATCAGGAAATGTTTATCATGAATCTACATTCACTACTTTAGGTAACATTTCTTATATAGAATATGAGGCTATAGATGATTTCACAAATGTGTGGATTTTAGGTATAAGTCCAACCAAACAAATGAAATTCAAGTGAGACTTATTTTGGACTTTCAAAAAATCATCTCTCACTCCAATATCCTTGGAAAATAATTTTATTCATACTCCATAGGGACTTGGATATATTTTAATTCTTCTTCCTAATGGTTCTATCAAATACTTAGAAAATGTTTGGTATGTTCCCACATTGAAAAAAAATCTTCTTTCCTTGTTAACTATTTGTAAGAAGGGTTATCAAATTATAATTGAAAATGGGCTCATTTATATCAATTAAGTCAAAGATGGATATAAAACAATGTGTACAATTTATGAGGATGGAAATTTGGTTTCTTTACATTGCAAAGTGCTTCCTCACATAATGGAAGTTGTGGAAGTTGTTGGTATAAGTACAATGTCTACATAGAATTTGTGGCATCCTTGCTATGGACATTTAAATGTTCACTCTTTGGTGGACTTACAAATATATGGTATGGTGAATGGTTTTCCCACTTTTTGCAAAGATGTATTCTATGTGAATCACGTGTTTTAGGCAAATAGAACATGGAAATTTTTCTTAATATTTCTTCATGGTGAGCTAATAGATGTTTTAATTAGTTCATAGTGATGTTTATGGCATGAAGAAGTCATCCATTAGAGGGTAAAGGTATTTTATGTTATTTATTGATGATTTTTATAGGATGACTTGGGTGTTTTTTTTTTGAAAAACAAATAAGAGGTTTTCATTAAGTTTTAGATTAAGGTAAAAACAGGTTTTGAAGGGACCCTGAAACCCTTTAACAGAATCAAAAAAGATAAAGCATTACCAAACACCAAGAAAAGCCTTCCTAAAACCTACTAAATAGTAGCATCATAAATAGGTTATACAAGGACAACATCAAAATATAGTTTATATTCAACCCCCTAATTTTCCAAGTAATGATTTAATATCTATTTTTTAGGGGTAAAATCCAGAATAGTTGCCTGCCTGCCATCAGCAATATTCTGCATACTTTCTAGCTCTCTGGTTTTCCTAGTGGATCTTCTTCCAAGTTTGTCCAGAGAACCAACATCCAATTTCACCATAAAAAGTTGTTCATCTCTTTTTCCAGATTTATCCAAAGTAGAAGCAAGATGTTTCACCTTAGTTTGCTGGTCTTTTTTGCTGCTTCTAGTTTCTACCCCCTTAGTATTGGTCTTTTTTTCAGCACTTTTTCTTTGGTTTAGAATATGCTTTAAGTTTTCTCCATTATAATTCACAGGAAGCTCATCCAAAGGGAAATCATTATCAACCTAAATCTCCCTAGATTGAGAAGTAAGAAAAACTCCCTCCTCTAATTTATTTCTAGCTTCAGCCAAGAATTCACCTTCCTCTAGCACAGTTTTGTCATCTACATCTCTCCATCAATCTTCTATCCTTTGATAGCAAATGATTTGTTTTGATAGATCAGTCAAATCATCTATTCTTTGTACCAGTATTATAGTATCTGATTGCATCCCATGTCCTTCCTCAAAATTTTCTTTCTTAAAAGAAAATTCTTTATCCACCTCAGTATGTGGAGCTTTAGGATCTTCAAAAGAAGGCTCTTTTTCCACCGTAGCATGTAGAGCTTTAGAATCTTCATTATTCTTTTGTTCTTGTCGATGATCTTCTTTGAGTTTCCATACTTTCTTATGCTGAACCTTGGTCTTTCTCCCATCCAAAACACTACTAGGATGATTTTTACTTTTGGACAGACAATATTTGACCAAATGTCCCTATTTCTTACAAGCATAACAATAATTGGGCAAGTCTTCAAAAAAAATCCCTTGATTTTTTTTGCCCAGCTTGAATATTAGATCCACTTTTTTTGGGAGATGATTTAGATCTGCCACTTTAACATAAAGTCTGGCACTTTGAAGTTTGGATCTAGTAGCCATAGCATTATCCAATGCCACAAGTTCACCAAAAGAACTAGCAATACCTTTAAAAATGTCCTCATGCCAAAACTCTAAAGGGAGGCCAGGAAGTCTAACCCATATGGGAGTGGTTAAGAAAAAAGAATCTGAGAGATCCATGTTAGGCTCCCATTTTTTAATAGTGAGAGAAAATTTACCAAAAGACCACGGTCCTCCACATAGAACCATATTCATGTCTTCCTTACAGTTGAAGATAAACGAGAAGAAACCATTCAACATTGGTGCCATATCTACCTCTCCTCGAATAACCCATTTCCTTTTAACCATTTTTGTAAGAGATTCTAGATCTGGTCTTGCTCCTAAAAATTTACCCACTAGGGTGAAATCCATGGAGGACATAGAAAAATATATTAAAGGATCTGAAATAAAAACTTAAAACTCACCTTTCTCCCAACAAGACTTAGCAATCACCAGTGAGAAAAGAGATTTTCCATTAGATTTCTTGCCAAACAGAGATGACCACATTCTTTTTTCTAAATACCCTACCTTCAATGCTTCTAAGGATTTCTCCATATTAAAATCAACATTATCTTTGTCCTTTTCAAGCTCCTGCCCCAACATAGTAGAAGGAGAATCCAATTGGGAGACACAGATCCCACAAAAAGGATCAGATCCACTCGAATATTTTCCATTATTTACATCTACCAAAAATTTTGACCCAACATTTTTCTCTATACCTCCTGCATTTCCTCTAGGGTCTGTACCTCATGCCTGATTCTCCACAATCAGTTTTTTGCATACCTACAAACCAGTAGTTTCCAAGATAGAAAAAGCACCTTCTGCCTGCCACCCATTGATTTCAAATTTTGGATACACGACCAAAGTTCCCAAATCATCACGATGAAACATTCTGGATGTGCATCCAGTGTGCCCAATGATTTCAAATTTTTACTCCAGTGCGACTAGCGTGCCCAATGATTTTGTATCTCTTAAGTTTGTTAAGTTTGTTAACTTGTATTACATGCCCTAATTGACATCACAAAAACAACATTTTCATTAAGTTTTCATTGAGGTTTTCATTAAGTTTGTTGAATGGTTATACTTAGTTAAAAAATAAAAAAATTCACACTTAGCTACTCTTCATTTAGATAATGGTAGTTAGTATAATTCAAATGAATTTTTGGATTATTAGCAAGAACATGGAATACATCAAAAATATATTAATGTTTATATTTTATAGTAGAATGGAGTTTCTAAATGAATAAACAGAACTTTAGAGGGCACAGCTCGATCTATGTTGCACTATAAATATCTCGATGATAAGTTTTGGGCTCAAGCTATTGGTACTATATTGTATTTGATAAATAGGTCCCCTATAGCTACACTTTTGGGTAAAACTCCATATGAGGCTTGGTATGGGTTTAAACTAAAAGTTAAACACTTGAAAAAAATTGGATGTTTTTATTTTGATTTAATTCCTCTTGAACATAGAACTAAGATGGAACCTTTAAGTATAAAATACATCTTTCTTAGATATTTAGAAAATAAAAAGAGGTATCATTTGCATGCATAGGATATAAGCAAATTCATAGTGATCAGGGATGTGATATTTGATGAATTTGGTAGTATGAACACTGTAAATATTGACTCATAATTTGATAGGTTAGAGAAGAATATTCAAAAGTGTGCTAAAGGATTGATTAATGAGGCCAAATCTCATAGATTATGGTATGATAGTAGTATCCCTTCCATTTATTCTACTTCCTTGAGTATTTCATAGAATAATGATAAGAAATGTTGAAAATTATCTAAGTCCTTCAAATGGTGAATATGAAGAAAATTTAGGTATTCTTGATCTCAACAATATAGACAAGTATCAAAAATGGGCTCAAAGTACTTTTTATGACTTGAAATAAAATGAAGTTGGTCTAACAGGTCCTAGGAATTCTCATAAATAGGTAAATTATGCAATGGTTATTACTACTTCTTCCACTAAGACATCCACTTTTGAGGAATATTCTACTAAACAAGTTGGTAAAATGCAATGCAAAATGAGTATGATGTCATTATTAACAATAATACTTGGGTTTTGGTAAAGTTCAATCCATAAAATGTAAATGGGTTTATAGGGTCAAGTATAAATCAGATGGATCCATTGATAAACATAAGGAAATACTTGATGTGAAAGGTTATGCACAACAAAAAGGCATTGATTATGATGAAATGTTTACAACTTCAAAATTTCACACTATTCTTATGGTTCTTACCTTAGCACCACAAAATGGTTAGAAATTACATCAAATGGATGTTAAAAGTTCTTTTTTGAATGGTGATTGACAAGAAGTGTATATAAAAAAACCCCAAGGTTTTGAAAAAGTGGGTGCAGAACACAAAGTGTGTAAATTAATCAAGCTATGTATGGGCTCAATTAGGAAACCAAGGCTTGGTATGAAAAAAATGGATTCTTATTTGCATAAAATTAGCTTTACACAGTGAATTTAATGATGTTATCTATATTAAATTGCAAGGAAAGAAATTGGTAATTCTTGTTATTTATGTTGATAACTTGTTTATAATAATAAATGATGAAAATCATAACAAGTATGTGAAGAAGGAACTAAAATATGGGTTTGAGATTATAGATCTTGGATTTTTTCACTATTACCTTGGTGTAGAAGTTACTCAGAAAGATCTAAGTATTTTAATTTTAAAAACTAAGTATATTTATGATTTATTAAATAAGTTTAGCATGAATGATTTCAAACTTGCCCTCACTCTAATGGAAATTAACTTGAAATTATCTAAGGATGATGGTAGTGCATTTTTTATGGTACCAAATACTCACATATAGTGGGAGATTTGATATACTTGATGACTATCAGGCCTGATATATCCTTTTTAGTTGGAATTTTATCTAGGTTTATGCATGAGCCTAGATAAATTCATCATCATGTAGTAAAAAGAGTACTTGATTACCTTTAGGGAATGAAAACATATGGCCTTGAGTACCAATGCAATAAGAAATTCAAATTTTTTGGGTATTGTGATGTAGATTTTGGTAGATTTGTGGATGAAAGAGTTTCCACAATAGGGTACACTATGTATATGGATTTAGTTTCCATTGTGTGGTGTTGTAATAATTAGGATACAATGGAAAATTCATTAGTATAATCATAATACATCACATCATGGGATGCTTCTATAGAAATTGTTTATTTATCATGCATTCTTGAAGATCTTCAGATTTCTCCTATAAAGTTATACATTGATAATCAAGTTCCAATCAAGATGTCTCAAAATATAGTATTTCATGCCAAAATAAAATATATAGATGTCAAATATCATTATCTATGAATTCCAGTGTCAAATAAAACACTTGATCCAATATATTTCCTAATTGTTTATTAGAGAGCTGATATCTTCACAAAACTCCTTGACATAATTAAATTTGAACAATTCATAAAAATACTTGGCATGTATCTAAAGAACT